>LR778279.1:45769459-45809794 GCA_902810595.1 Coregonus sp. 'balchen' | reverse complement strand
TTATATTTAAGTGTGTTCATGTTGGTTGCTATTTGTGGTGTCATGATGTGGTGTCATGTTGTGAGGGGCGGTGTATGGGAGCATGCTGGTGTCAGTGGTGGTCCATGCTGGTGTCATGTTGGTGTCATGCTGGTGTCATGTTGGTGTCATATTAGTGACATGTTGGTGTCATGCTGGTGACATGTTGGTGTCATATTAGTGACATGTTGGTGTCATGTTGGTGTCATGTTGGTGTCATATTGGATGAAGACATGAACTGTGAAGCTGTGAACAGACACTGACACATTCCCTTTTAACATCTATCGCACACATAGTAACACACTGTTGTAAAACGGAGCATGACCAGCATGCGGTGGCAGTTAAAGGCTGGTGTGGGGGGGGGGGGTGCAATGGTTGGTTTGTGGGTGGGGGAGGGGGGGGGGGTGTAGGGATGGCGCAGGTAGGAGGGTGAGGAGAGCAGTGTTAATTTTGGAAGCTATTATAGATTTAGTTTTAGTCTTAAAATACATTTTTGTCATTTCATCTTTCGTTAGTTTTAGTTATTATCAGTCGACTAAAACTCTGGAAAGTTTTAGTCTAGTTTTAGTTATTATCAGTCGACTAAAACTCTGGACAGTTTTAGTCTAGTTTTAGTCACAGCCATTTTAGTCACATAATAGTCTGTGTATTTGCTTCTATTAAATAATGAATATGTAGGATACCATCTTCCATCCATCCAGCTACCTCTACCTCTAACTACCATCATGTGGACATTCAGATAGCCTGGTCCAGCTAGGCTCAGATAGCCTGGTCCAGCTAGGCTCAGATAGCCTGGTCCAGCTAGGCTCAGATAGCCTGGTCCAGCTAGGCTCAGATAGTCTGGTCCAGCTAGGCTCAGATAGTCTGGTCCAGCTAGGCTCAGATAGTCTGGTCCAGCTAGGCTCAGATAGCCTGGTCCAGCTAGGCTCAGACAGCCTGGTCCAGCTAGGCTCAGATAGCCTGGTCCAGCTAGGCTCAGACAGCCTGGCCCAGCTAGGCTCAGATAGCCTGGTCCAGCTAAGCCTAATATCCTATACCTTAGCTTGCAACATCGATATTGTGGCAGGTTGTAACCAAACGCTAACCACAATTAACCATACAGGATATAAAGCCTTGGCTACAGGTTAAACAATGTTTCCTCCCATCACGACGTCCAGGAAGTAGATTCACATCGTCCAGGAAGTAGATTTCACGACAAGCATTCGTTTCTTATAGCACTCGTTTGTTATAGCACTCGTTTGTTATAGCATTCGTTTCTTATAGCACTCGTTTGTTATAGCACTCGTTTGTTATAGCATTCGTTTGTTATAGCACTCGTTTGTTATAGCATTCGTTTGTTATAGCATTCGTTTGTTATAGCATTTGTTTGTTATAGCATTCGTTTGTTATAGCATTAGTTTGTAATAGCATTCGTTTGTTATAGCATTCGTTTGTTATAGCACTCGTTTCTTATAGCATTTGTTTGTTATAGCATTCGTTTGTTATAGCATTCGTTTGTTATAGCATTCGTTTGTTATAGCACTCGTTTGTTATAGCATTCGTTTCTTATAGCATCCGTTTGTTATAGCATTCGTTTGTTATAGCATTCGTTTCTTATAGCACTCGTTTCTTATAGCATTCGTTTCTTATAGCATTCGTTTGTTATAGCATTTGTTTGTTATAGCATTCGTTTGTTATAGCATTCGTTTGTTATAGCATTAGTTTGTAATAGCATTCGTTTGTAATAGCATTCGTTTGTTATAGCATTCGTTTGTTATAGCACTCGTTTGTTATAGCATTCGTTTGTTATAGCATTCGTTTGTTATAGCATTCGTTTGTTATAGCATTCGTTTGTTATAGAACTCGTTTGTTATAGCATTCGTTTGTTATAGCATTCGTTTGTTATAGCATTCGTTTCTAATAGCATTAGTTTCTTATAGCACTCGTTTGTTATAGAATTCGTTTGTTATAGCATTTGTTTGTTATAGCATTCATTTGTTATAGCATTCGTTTGTTATAGCATTCGTTTGTTATAGCATTCGTTTGTTATAGCATTCGTTTGTTATAGCATTCGTTTGTTATAGCATTCGTTTGTTATAGCATTCGTTAGTTATAGCATTCATTTCTAATAGCATTAGTTTCTTACAGCACTCGTTTGTTATAGCATTCTTTTGTTATAGCATTCGTTTGTTATAGCATTTGTTTGTTATAGCATTCGTTTGTTATAGCATTCGTTTGTTATAGCATTCGTTTGTTATAGCATTTGTTTCTAATAGCATTAGTTTCTTATAGCATTCGTTTGTTATAGCATTCGTTTGTTATAGCATTCGTTTGTTATAGCATTCGTTTCTTATAGCATTCGTTTCTAATAACATTAGTTTCTTATAGCATTCGTTTTTCCCATAGGAAAAAAGTAACCGAAACTCGCATTTGCGGTCTGTGGTGCGTGAGCGTGGAAACACAGATGAATGAATAACAGCGCACATAGCAACAATAGCCGATATGAAAGTAGGAGAGCGTAAACTTTGTTGTTAATTGAGGTTAGTTTACAAGTCAAGAGTTCTGGCTTCGCAACAGTTCAAAAGATTGACGAGTGACTGAAGAGACCGCCTGGGAGCTGTGTGGGAGAGCCGGGCAGATCAGCCAATATCAGGCACACAGGACAGCCAGGGCGACAGCATCAGACCAGCAACTGGGCAGATCAGCATCAGGACAGGCCGGGCAGATCAGCCCAATCAGACCAGGCAGCCGGGCAGATCAGCCAATCAGACCAGGCAGCCGGGCAGATCAGCCAATCAGACCAGGCAGCCGGGCAGATCAGCCAATCAGACCAGGCAACTGGGCAGATCAGCCAATCAGACCAGGCAACTGGGCAGATCAGCCAATCAGACCAGGCAACTGGGCAGATCAGCCAATCAGACCAGGCAACTGGGCAGATCACGCAATCAGACCAGGCAACTGGGCGATCAGCCAATCAGACCAGGCAACTGGGCAGATCAGCTCAATCAGACCAGGCAACTGGGCAGATCAGCTCAATCAGACCAGGCAACTGGGCAGATCAGCTCAATCAGACCAGGCAACTGGGCAGATCAGCTCAAACAGACCAGGCAGCCGGGCAGATCAGCTCAATCAGACCAGGCAACTGGGCAGATCAGCCAATCAGACCAGGCAACTGGGCAGATCAGCGCAATCAGACCAGGCAACTGGGCAGATCAGCCAATCAGACCAGGCAACTGGGCAGATCAGCTCAAACAGACCAGGCAACTGGGCAGATCAGCCAATCAGACCAGGCAACTGGGCAGATCAGCTCAATCAGACCAGGCAACTGGGCAGATCAGCCCAATCAGACCAGGCAACTGGGCAGATCAGCCAATCAGACCAGGCAACTGGGCAGATCAGCCAATCAGACCAGGCAACTGGGCAGATCAGCTCAATCAGACCAGGCAACTGGGCAGATCAGCCAATCAGACCAGGCAACTGGGCAGATCAGCCCAATCAGACCAGGCAACTGGGCAGATCAGCTCAATCAGACCAGGCAACTGGGCAGATCAGCTCAAACAGACCAGGCAACTGGGCAGATCAGCTCAAACAGACCAGGCAACTGGGCAGATCAGCTCAATCAGACCAGGCAACTGGGCAGATCAGCTCAATCAGACCAGGCAACTGGGCAGATCAGCTCAATCAGACCAGGCAACTGGGCAGATCAGCCAATCAGACCAGGCAACTGGGCAGATCAGCTCAATCAGACCAGGCAACTGGGCAGATCAGCTCAATCAGACCAGGCAACTGGGCAGATCAGCTCAAACAGACCAGGCAACTGGGCAGATCAGCTCAAACAGACCAGGCAACTGGGCAGATCAGCTCAATCAGACCAGGCAACTGAAAGATGTCAATTCTGCCAATGAGAAAATTGCATTAAATATTCTGTAAGCATGCATGTTTAGGTTTGAACAAACTTGTTGAAGGTCAGTGTCGTGACTCAACCCAAACTTCTCCTATCGAGTTCAGCATTCTAGACTGACTGTACAAAACATTAGGAACACCTTCCTAATATTGAGTTGCGTCACCTTTTGCCCTCAGAACAGCCTCAATTCGTCCTGGCAAGGACTCTACATGGTGCTGAAATCGTTCCAAAGAGATGCTGGCCCAGGTTGACTCCAATGCTTCCCACAGTTGTGGGAAGTTGGCTGGATGCCTTTTGTGTGGTGGACCATTCTTGATACACACGGGAAACATTATGCCTTCTCATTGCAGTCGCTGTACTCATAATATAATGGAGAACTATCGCCTTATGGTGAGGATAGCCATGTTGCAAGCACAGCTTCAGATGCAGTCGTTAGGCAAGGGAAATGTAAGTGTAGGAAAGGATGAAACAGCATCTGTGCCACCAGTAAGTACAGGCTGCTGGAAAGAAATGCTGTCGGCATTGTCAACCGGGGTCACTCATACAGCCGATAGAAACCTTCAACCTTCAACCACTAAAAAACGAGTCGGAGTCTGAGCCTGAGCCTTCTCAGGTCTCTCCTCCACCCGTTACGGGGTCTGAGCCTTCTCAGGTCTCTCCTCCACCCGTTACGGGGTCTGAGCCTTCTCAGGTCTCTCCTCCACCCGTTACGGGGTCTGAGCCTTCTCAGGTCTCTCCTCCACCCGTTACGGGGTCTGAGCCTTCTCAGGTCTCTCCTCCACCCGTTACGGGGTCTGAGCCTTCTCAGGTCTCTCCTCCACCTGTTACGGGGTCTGAGCCTTCTCAGGTCTCTCCTCCACCCGTTACGGGGTCTGAGCCTTCTCAGGTCTCTCCTCCACCTGTTACGGGGTCTGAGCCTTCTCAGGTCTCTCCTCCATCCGTTACGGGGTCTGAGCCTTCTCAGGTCTCTTCTCCACCCGTTACGGGGTCTGAGCCTTCTCAGGTCTCTCCTCCACCCGTTACGGGGTCTGAGCCTTCTCAGGTCTCTCCTCCAACCGTTACGGGGTCTGAGCCTTCTCAGGTCTCTCCTCCACCTGTTACGGGGTCTGAGCCACCGAGGCCTCTCACCATTAGCCCTGACAAATTGAAAACCCTAGTCATTGGCGAGACTCCATTACCTGCAATATCAGACTGAAGAAGAATCATCCAGCGATCATACACTGTTTACCAGGGGACAGGGCTACCGACGTAAAGGCTAATCTGAAGATGGTGCTGGCTAAGGCTAAAACTGGTGAGTGTAGAGGGTTTATAGGGATATTGTTACAACTGGGTGAGTGTAGATGGTATAGGGATATTGTTATAAATGGTGAGTGTTAGGAGTATAGGGATATTGTTATAAACTGGGCGAGTGTAGAGAGTATAGGGATATTGTTATAAACTGGTGGTGTAGAGAGTATAGGGATATTGTAAAACTGGTGAGTGTAGAGGGTATAGGGATATTGTTATAAACTGGTGAGTGTAGATGGTATAGGGATATTGTTATAAACTGGTGAGTGTAGAGAGTATAGGGATATTGTTATAAACTGGCGAGTGTAGAGAGTATAGGGATATTGTTATAAACTGGTGAGTGTAGAGAGTATAGGGATATTGTTATAAACTGGTGAGTGTAGAGAGTATAGGGATATTGTTATAAACTGGTGAGTGTAGAGAGTATAGGGATATTGTTATAAACTGGTGAGTGTAGAGAGTATAGGGATATTGTTATAACTGGTGTGAGCAGAGATGGGATTAGGTTATAAAACTGGTGGCGTAGAGGTAAGGAATGTTATAAACGGTGATGTCGAGGTGTAAGGATTGTTAAATGGTGAGTGTGAGAGTATAGGGAATTGTTTACTGGCCTCCAGTGTGAGAGTATAGGGATATGTTATCCAGCGGCACCAACGATGTAGATTGAACAGTCATGAGGCCCCAAGACACATAACGTCAGAGGTAATTAGTTGAAAGAGTCGGCATCAGAGTAATTGTCTCTGGCCCCTCCCAGTAGGAGGAGTGATGAGCTTTTACAGCAGTAATTGTCTTTGGCCCCTCCCAGTTAGGGGGAGTGAGAGCTCTACAGCAGTAATTGTCTCTGGCCCCTCCCAGTTAGGAGGAGTGATTGAGCTCTACAGCAGTAATTGTCTTTGGCCCCTCCCCGTTAGGGGAGTGAATGAGCTCTACAGCAGTAATTGTCTCTGGCCCCGCCCAGTTTAGGGGGGAGTGATGAGCTCTACAGGCAGTAATTGTCTCTGGCCCCTCCCAGTTATGGGGAGTGATGAGCTCTACAGAGCAGTAATTGGTCTCTGGCCCCTCCCAGTTAGGGGAGTGATGAGCTCTACAGCAGTAATTGTCCTCTGGCCCCTCCCAGTTAGGGGGAGGAGTGATGAGGCTGACAGCAGTAATTGTCTCTGGCCCCTCCCAGTTAGGGGGAGGAGTGATGAGCTCTAACAGCAGTAAGTGTCTCTGGCCCCTCCCAGTTAGGGGGAGGAGTGATGAGCTCTACAGCAGTAATTGTCTCTGGCCCCTCCCAGTTAGGGGAAGTGGATGAGCTCTACAGCAAGTAATTGTCTCTGGCCCCTCCCAGTTAGGAGGGAGTGATGAGCTCTACAGCAGTAATTGTCTCTGGCCCCTCCCAGTTAGGGGGAGGAGTTGATGAGCTCTACAAGCAGTAATTGTCTCTGGCCCTCCCCAGGTTAGGGGGAGGAGTGATGAGCTACGAAGTAATGGTCTCTGGACCCCTCCAGTTAGGTGGAGTGATGGAGCTCTACAGCAGAGTCTCACAATCAATCACTGGTTAAAAACTGTTTCCTGTTCCTCCCAAAAGAGTATAATTTGTAGATAATTGCCCTCTTTCTGGGACTCCCCCCAACAAACGGACAAGCCTGGCCTGCTGAGGAGTGATGGACTCCATCCTAGCTGGAGGGGGTGCTACAGGACCAAGCCTGGCCCTGCTGAGGAGTGATGGACTCCATCCAGCTGGAGGGGTGCTACGGACCAAGCCTGGCCTGCTGAGGAGTGATGGACTCCATCCTGGAGGGGTTGCTACAGGACCAAGCTGGCCTGCTGAGGAGTGATGGACTCCATCCTAGATGGAGGGGGGGCTACAGGACCAAGCCTGGCCTGCTGAGGAGTGATGGACTCCATCCTAGCTGGAGGGGTGTTACAGGACCAAGCCTGGCCTGCTGAGGAGTGATGGACTCCATCCTAGCTGGAGGGGTGCTCTCATCTTATCTACCAACATAGACAGGGCTCTAACTCCTCTAGCTCCACAATGAGACAGGGTGCAGGCCAGGCAGCAGGCTGTTAGCCTCCCCAATGAGACAGGGTGCAGGCCAGGCAGCAGGCTGTTAGCCTCCCCAATGAGACAGGGTGCAGGCCAGGCAGCAGGCTGTTAGCCAGCCCAATGAGACAGGGTGCAGGCCAGGCAGCAGGCTGTTAGCCAGCCCAATGAGACAGGGTGCAGGCCAGGCAGCAGGCTGTTAGCCAGCCTGACAGCTTAGTGGAGTCTGCCACTAGCACAGTCAGGGTAGTCAGCTCAGCTTTCCCCCATTGAGACGGTGTCTGTGCCTCGATCTAGGTTGAGCAAAGCTAAACATGGCGGTGTTCGCCTTAGCAATCATGTTGGAATAAAGAACTCTTCCATTCCTGTCATTAATCAAAAATATTGTGATAGATCCCTCACCTCCATAGTCAATGAACTAATCACTGATCATAAACTGAATGTGATTGGGCCTGACTTAGACATAGCCTGATGAATTTACTGTGCTAAATGAGGACTCTCCTCCTGGCTACACTAGTGACCATATCCCCCAGCGCATCCCACAAAGGCGGAGGTGTTGCTAACATCTGACATAAAATTTAAATTTACGCAGAATGAAAAATGACTGCGTTTTCATCTTTTGAGGTTCTAGTCATGAAATCTATGCAGCCTACTCAATCCTACTTTTAGCTACTGTTTACAGGCCTCCTGGGCCGTATACAGAGTTCCTCACTGAGTTCCCTGAATTCCTATCGGACCTCGTAGTCATGGCAGATATTACATTTTTTTGGGTGACTTCAATATTCACATGAAGAAGTCCACAGACCCACTCCAAAAGGCTTTCGGAGCCATCATCGACTCAACATGTCTCAGGACCTGCGCATTGACACAATCACAACCTGGATCTAGTTTTGTCCCGTGGAATACATATTGTGGATCTAAATGTTTTTCCTCAAAATCAGACCACCATCTTATTACATTTGTAATCGCAACAACTAATTTGCTTCCAAAACCAACCACGGATGATCAAAAGTCGTACTATAAATTCTCAGACAACATAAAGATTCCCAAGATTCCACCTAATCGAGGACCTAAACTTAACCCTGCTTAATACCCTAGATGCGGTCGCACAGCAGAAAACTAAAAGAAATTGCCTCTAGAAACTAGCTCCCTGGTATACAGAAAATACACGTGACCTGAAGCAAGCGTCCAGAAAATTGGAACGGAAATGGCGCCAAATTAAAAGTCTTCCGACTAGCTTGGAAAGACACTACCGTGCAATAACGAAGAGCCCTCACTGCTGCTCGATCAGCCTACTTTTCCAACCTGATTGAGGAGAATAAAAATAATTCAAAATGTTATTTTTTTATACTCTCGCAAACCTAACTAAAAAGCAACATTCCTCAAGTGAAGTTGGCCTTCAACTTTTTCGACGAAAAGATCATGAACATTAGAAAACAAATTACGGACTCCTCTTTGAATCTGCGTATTTCTCCAAAAACTCAGTTGTCCTGAGTCTGCACAGAACTGCCAGGACCTCGGATCAATGGAGATACTCAAGTTTTTAAATCCTGTATCTCTCGACACATTCATAACAAATTGTGATGCCTCTAAACCTTCCAGCTGCCTACTAGACACTATTCCAACTAAACTAAACTACTGAAAGAGCTCCTTCCTGTGCTTGGCCCTCCTACGTTGAACATAATAAATGGCTCCCTATCCACTGGATGTGAACCAAACTCACTAAAAGTGGCAGTAATAAAGCCTCTCATGAAAAAGCCAAACCTTGTCCTGGAAAATTAAAACTATCGACCTATATCGAATCTCCCATTCCTATCATTAAAAAAAGCTGTTTCTCAGCAACTCACTGCCTTCCAGAAGACAAAATAATGTATACGAAATGCTCCAGTCTGGTTTTAGACCCCATCATACTACTGAGACCGCTCTTGTGAAGGCGGTAAATGACCTTTTAATGGCGTCAGACCAAGGCCTAGACCTTAGTGACGCTTTCGACACCATCGATCACCACATTCTTTGGAGAGATTGGAAACCCTAAACTACACGTCAAGTTCTTGCTTGGTTTAGATCTCATCTGTCGGAAAGATTTGTCTCTGTGGATGGTTTATCCTCCGACAAATTAATGGTACGTTTCGCTGTTCCTCAAGGTTCCGTTCTAGGACCACTATTGTTTTCACTATACACTCAGTGGCCAGTTTAGTAGGTACACAACCCTGTTCAAAAATAGCCATGACTTGCTATTTAAAGCAGGCAGACAGGCATCGAGGCATTCAGTTACTGTTCCGATTGAATGTTAGAATGGGCAAAACAAGTGACCTAAGCAACTTTGAGCATGGTATGATCATCGGTGCCAGGCGCGCGCCTGTATCTTAGAAACTGCTGGCCTCCTGGGCTTTTCACGCACGACAGTGTCTAGGGTTTACCGAGAATGGTGAGACAAACAAAACACATCCAGTCAACGGGCAGTCCTCTGGGAGAAAACAGCTCGTTGATGAGAGGTCAAAGGAGAATGGCAAGAATCATGCAAGCTAACAGGCGGGCCACAAACAGGCAAATATCGGCACAGCACAACAGTGGTGTGCATCTCGTAACGCACAACTCGTCGGTCCTTGTCACGGAGGTCACCTTGTCACCTTGGCTATTGCAGCAGACGACCACACCGGGTTCCAATTGAGCAACGTTTCCATGCTCAGAAGGCAAAGGGGGTTCCGACCCGGTACTAAATGGGTGTACCTAATAAACTCTTGGTGATGTCATTCGGAAACAAAATTGTCAACTTTCACTGCTATGCAGACGACACACAGCTGTACATTTCAAAGAAGCATGGTGAAGCCACCAAAATTGCCTACCCTGGAAGCCTTGGTTTCAGACATGAGGAAGTGGATGCCGGCAATTTTTATACTGTACTTTTAACTTGGACAAAACAGAGATACTAGTTTTAGGACCCTATAAACAAAGGGATCTGCTGTCAGATCTGTCAATGAATCTCAATGGTTGTACAGTCGTCTGAAACAAAACTGTGAATGACCTCTTTTTCGAAAAAAAATATCAAACATTTTTCAAGAGCAGCTTTTGTCCATCTCTGTAACTGCAAAAATCAGAAACGTTTGTCCATAAATGACGCATAAAAGCTAATTCATGCTTTTATCACTTTTAGATTAGACTACTGCAACGCTCTACTCTCCAGCTACCCAGATAAAGCACTAAATAAACTTCAGTTAGTGCTAAATTCGGCTGCTAGAATCTTGACTAGAACCCCCCAAAATGATCATATTACTCCAGTGCTAGCCTCTCTACACTGGCTTCCTGTTAAGGCTAGGGCTGATTTCAAGGTTTTACTGCTAACCTACAAAGCATTACATGGGCTTGCTCCTACCTATCTCTCTGATTTGGTCCTGCCGTACATACCTACACGTACGCTACGGTCACAAGACGCAGGCCTCCTTATTGTCTTTGGCAAAGTGGGAGGGGTTATATCCTGCCTGGTTGGCCCTGTCCAGGGGTCACAGTGTCCCCCGATGTCTCAGTCCTCAGCGTCTATGCTGCAATAGTCTATGGTAAGTCTGTCCTGGCTGGTGTACTTTCTCTCTCTCTCTCTCTCCTCCCCTCAGCTCTCCTCCTCTCTCCATCTCTCTCTCCCCTCTCTCTCTCTCTCATCCCTCCTCTCTCTCTCCTCTCTCTCTCTCTCTCTCTCTCTCTCTCTCTCTCTCTCTCTCAGCAAGTTGGCTTATGAAGTGTGTGCTGTACAGGAGTGTATTTGACTGTGTAGTGTGTTACCTGGTATCGTAGGTGTCAGAGTTGCGGTCGAACTTGTATGTAGGTTTAAACTTCAGAGGTCCCTCCTCAAACTCCTGCAGGAACGGTTCCTTTTTCTTCATCGTTAACAGCTACAGGATAACACACAGAGTTAGAGAGAGAGGGTGTGTGTGTGCTTTTTCTTCATCGTTAACAGCTACAGGATAACACACAGAGTTAGAGAGAGAGGGTGTGTGTGTGCTTTTTCTTCATCGTTAACAGCTACAGGATAACACACAGAGTTAGAGAGAGAGGGTGTGTGTGTGCTTTTTCTTCATCGTTAACAGCTACAGGATAACACACAGAGTTAGAGAGAGAGGGTGTGTGTGTGTGTGCTTGTGTGTGTATCATGTGTGTGTGTATCACATTTTACATTTACGTCATTTAGCAGACACTCTTATCCAGAGCGACTTACAGTTAGTGAGTGCATACATTATTTATATTTTTCATACTGGCCCCCCCTGGGAATCGAACCCACAACCCTGGCGTTGCAAACGCCATGCTCTACCAACTGAGCTACATCCCCTGCCGGCCATTCCCTCCCCTACCCTGGACGACGCTGGGCCAATTGTGCGCGCCGCCCCATGGGTCTCCCGGTCGCGGCCGACTACGACAGAGCCTGGATTCGAACAAGGATCTCTAGTGGCACAGCTAGCACTGCGATGCAGTGCCGTAGACCACTGCGCCACTCGGGAGGCACATGTGTGTGTGTTTGTGTGTGTGTCAATCTTGTGTGTGTTACCTGGTCCCTCTCCCACAGAAGGTTGAAGCGTCCGCTGTTGATGGAGGATCGGAGGAAGTGCATTCCATGGTCAGCGATTCGGAAGTTCAGATCACCAAACCAGAAAACCACCCTGGGAGAGAGAGCGATAAGTGTGTTTGTGCGTGTGTGTGTGTGTGTGTGTGTGTGTGTGCGTGCGCTCGTGCGTGTGTGTGTGACTGTGTGTGTGGTACTGACTTGTGGTCTCGGACGGTGGGTGTGTTGTCCAGGTCAAAGTCCTGAGTCTCCAGAATGTACTCAAACTCATCAACGCGATGCAGAGCGTTGCCCATATGAGCCGTCAGGTGGCAGTTCACAAAACACATCATGTGACCATAAAGGGAGAACCGCACGGATACACCGCCCTTATTACCCTGAGACAGAGATAATATAATTAATAACCCATCGTAATAAGCAATCAGGTCCATACCCATTATTATGAAGTTAATAAAACTATCAGGTCCATACCCAGTATATAGGAGTTTAATAAAGCTATCAGGTCCATCCCCACTATATAGAGTTAAAAAGCTATCAGGTCCATACCCCAGTATATAGAGTTAATAGCTATAAAAGTCCCAAACCATTATATAAATTAATCAGGTAATCAGTCCATACCCAAGTATTAGAGTTAATAAAGCTATCAGGTCCCATACCCCATTATATAGAGTTAATAAAGCTTATCATGGATCCATACCCCAGTATATAGAGTTTAATAAAAGCCCTTTGTGTTTAAAAAAAAAAAAAAACCCAAAAAAATCAGTCCAACAGTAATATAGAGTTAAATAAAGCTATAAGGTCCATACCCCGTATAATAGAGTTAAATAAATGCTATCAGTCCATAGCCCCCAATATATAGAGTTAATAAAGCTATCAGATCAGGTCCTACATCCCCAAGTATATAGAGTTAATACAGCTAATCAGGTCCATACCCCAGTATATAGAGGTTAATAAAGCTATCCAGGTCCATACCCAGTATATAGAGTTTCATAAAAGCCTATCAGGTCCATACCCAGTATATAAGAGGTTAATCAAGCTATCAGGCCCATACCATTTAAGAGTTAATAAAGCTACAGGTCCACCCCAAAATATATGATTAAATAAGCTTCGGCCCTCCCCGTATATGATTTAAATAAACATGGGGTCCATACCCTTATAGAGTTAATAAAGCTATCAGGTCCATACCCAGTTTAGATTTTAAAAGCTATCAGGTCCATCCCAATTAGGTTAAAAAAAACCCAGGCCCCCAAGAATAGATTAAAAAGACGGGGACCCAGTATAAAGAAAAAAAAGGGTTCGGGATCCCAGAAAGAGTAAAAAGATAAGGTCCAACCCAGTAATAGTTTTTAATAAAGCTATCAGCAACCAAATAATTAAAAACTACGGGTCCATCCCCCGTATATAGAGAAAATAAAGCTACAGGCCCACCCCCAGATATAGTTAATAAACTATCAGGCCCATCCCCAAATTAAGAGTTAATAAAGCTATCAGGTCCATCCCCAAAATTAAGTTTTAATAAAGCTTCAGGTCCTACCCAGTATATAGAGTTAAAAGCTATCGGTCCAACCCAATATATGAGTTAATAACTTCAGGTCCATCCCAGTTATAGAGTTAATAAAGCTATCGGGTCCTCCCCGTATATAGATTTTAAAAAAGCTACGGTCCATACCAGTATTGAGTTAAAAAAGGCTACAGGTCCATACCCATATATAGAGTTAATAAAGCTACAGGTCCTCCCCAGAAATTATAGTTAATAAAAACAGGTCCATACCCATATAAGAGTTTAAAAAGGCTATCGGGTCTATACCCGTATATAGAGTTAATAAAGCTATCGTCCATCCCCAATATAAAATTAAAAAAGCTATCGGGTCCACCCCCGTATATAAGTTAAAAAAGTATCGGGGTCCATACCCAGTAATAGAGTTTAAGCTATCGGGTCCATACCCAATTATAGATTTTAATAAGATCAGGCCCATCCCCAGTATAAAGTTAATAAAGTTCGGGCCATACCCAGATAAGAGTTAATAAGCATCAGGTCCTACCAGTATATAGATTTAAAAAAACTATCAGGTCCATCCCAGATATAGAGTTAAAAAAAGATCGGCCCATACCCCGTAAAGAGTTAAAAAAGCTATCGGTCCCCCCAATATATAAGTTAAAAAAGCTATCAGGTCCCCCCTTAAATGAGTAATAAAGCTATCAGGTCCATACCCAGATATAAATAAAAAAGTATCGGTCCTACCCAGTTATAGAGAAAAAACTATCAGGTCCATCCCCAAATTTTAAAAGTTAAAAAAAGCACAGGTCCCATCCCCATTTTATAGAGTTAATAAAGCTAAGGTCCCTCCCCAGTATATGATTAAAAAAGTTCAGTCATCCCGTATATAGATTTAATAAAGCTTGGGGGTCCAACCCAGTATATGGGTTAATAAAGCTAAGGCCCCATCCCCAAATAATAGATTATTAAAGCTATCAGGCCATCCCAAATATAGGGGTTAATAAAACTATCGGCCAAACCCCAGTAATAGAGTTAATAAGTTTCCAGGTCCACCCCCAGTATATATAGTTAAAAAACTTCAGGCCCACCCCCAAATATATAGATTAAAAAAGCATCAGGTCCCCCCCATTATAAGTTAATAAAGCTTCGGGCCCAAACCCCAGTATATAGATTTAATAAATATGGGTCCATCCCCAAATATTAAATTTTAAAAAAGCATCAGGTCCTCCCCAGTATATAGAGTTAATAAACACCCGGTCCTACCCGTATAGAGTTAAAGCTACAGGTCCAACCCAGTATATAGATTTTAATAAAACTATCAGGTCCATACCCAGTATATAATTAAAAGCTTTCGGTCCATCCCCGTATAAGTTATAAAGCTATCGGCCCATCCCCAATTTGAGTTAAAAAAACTATCGGGTCCTCCCAGTATATGATTTATAAAGTTATCATTCCATACCCAGTAATAGATTAATAAAGCTATCAGGTCCATCCCCAATATAAGTTAATAAGCTATCAGGTCCATCCCCCAATAATAGAGTTAATAAATATCGGGCCTAACCAGATATAGAGTTAATAAAGCTATAAAGGGTCCACCCCAGTATAAAGTTATAAAGTATCAGGTCCATCCCCAAATTTAGAGTTAATAAAGCTATCGGGGTCCATACCCAGTAATAGATTTTTAAAAGCATCAGGTCCAACCCGTATATAGTTAAAAAAGCTATCAGTTCATCCCCAATTTAAAAGGGTTTAAATAAAGCTATCAGGCCCATCCCCAATTATAGTTAATAAACTACAGGCCTACCAGTATATGGGTTTAAATAAAAGCTATCAGCCATCCCCAGTATATAGAGTAAAAGCTACAGGTCCACCCCCATTTAATAGATTAATAAAGCTATCGGGTCCAAACCCCAGTAATAGAGTTAATAAAGCTTCAGGTCCATCCCCAGTATATAGGTTAAAAGTATCAGGTCCTACCCATATTGATTTTAATAACTATCGGGGTCCCCCCCGTATATAGAGTTAAAAAACTATCAGGTCCATCCCCAAATATATAGAGTTAAATAAGCTATCAGGCCATCCCCAGTTTTTAGAGTTAATAAAGCTTCAGGTCCATCCCCATATATGGGGTTTAATAAGCTTCAGTCCATCCTATATGATTTTAAAAAGCTACAGGTCCATCCCCTTATATAGATTAAAAAAGAACAGGTCCTCCCAAATATGGGTTAATAAAGTTTCAGTCCAAACCCTATTAGTTTTTAATAAAGCTATCAGGCCCAAACCCCCAGATATAGAGTTAAAAAAAGTATGGGGGCCATAGCCAGTAATAGAGTTAATAAAGCATGGGGCCCATCCCCAAATTTAGATTTAAAAAACTTCAGGCCCCCCCCATTATAGAGTTAAAAAAGCTATCAGGTCCATACCCAGTTAATAAGTTAAAAAAGCTATCGGTCCATCCCCAAATATTAGAGTTAAAAAAGCTTGGCCCTCCCCATTAATAGGTTAAAAAAGCTATCGGGGTCCATCCCCAGTATATAGATTTAATAAAGCTATCAGGCCATCCCCCAGTAAAAGTAAAAAGCTATCGGGTCCATCCCCAAATAAAGGTTAAAAAAGCTTCATTTCCATCCCCAGTATATAGGTTAAAAAAGCTTCGGGTCCATCCCCATATATAGAGTTTAAAAAGCTATCGTCCATACCCATTATAATTTTTAATAAAGCTATCATCCAACCAAATAAGTTAATAAAGCATGGGGTCCACCCCCAAAATATATAAGTTAATAAGCTATGGGTCCACCCCTTTAATAGATTAATAAAACTTCGGGTCCCCCCCCGTATATAATTTTAAAAGCTATCAGGCCTCCCGTTATGGTTTTAAAAGCTATCAGCCCCTACCCAGTATATAAGTTAAAAGCTATCAGGCCCATACCCAGTATTAGATTTAAAAAAAGCATCGGGCCAACCCATATATAGATTTAAAAAAGTTCAGGTCCCCCCAGTTATGGGTTAATAAAGTATCAGGTCCTACCCAGTATATAAGTTAAAAAAGCTATCGGGTCCACCCCAGTATATAGATTTGATAAAGCATCAGGTCCCCCCCAGAAATTAAGTTAATGCTATCAGGTCCATACCCAGTATATAGGTTAATAAAGCTATCAGGTCCTACCCAGATATAGATTTAAAAAAGCTATCGGGTCCATCCCCATATTAAGTTGATAAAGCACGGTCAAAAACCCAAAATATAAGTTAATAAAGCTATCAGGTCCTACCCGAAAAGATTAATAAAAGATAGTCCTCCCCAAATATAGATTTTAATAAAGCTATCGGGTCCATCCCAGATATAGAGTTAATAAAGCTATCGGTCCTCCCCAGATTAGAGTTAATAAAGCTATCATTTTCCCATCCCCAAAATTAATTAATAAAAATCAGGGCCCTTCCCAAATATTGAGTTAAAAAAACTTGGGGTCCATACCCAATATGAGTTAATAAAGCATCGGGTTCCATCCCCCAAATATAAGATTAAAAAGCATCGGGGCCCTTACCCAGTATAAGTTAAAAAGCTATCGGGGTCCATCCCCATTTAAATAGATTTAAATAAGCATCAGGCCCCTCCCCCCAATAATAAGATAATAAAGCTATCACCATACCCATTATAGAGTTAATAAAGCTATCAGGTCCCCCCAGTTTAGAGTTAATAAACTATCAGGTCCTACCCAATATATGGTTAAAAGCTTCGGTCCATCCCCAGTATATAGAGTTAATAAACTATCATTTCCATCCCCAGTTATAGAGAAAAATAAAGCTTCAGGTCCATACCCAGTAATAGAGTTAATAAACTACAGTCCATCCCCTATATAGGTTAATAAGCATCAGCCCAAACCCCCAATATAGATTAATAAAGCATCGGGTCCATACCCGTATTAGATTAAAAAAGCATCAGGTCCATACCCATAATAGATTAATAAAGCTTCGGTCCACCCCCAGTTTAGATTTAAAATAAAGCACAGGTCCAAACCCCATATAAGGGTTAATAAAGTATCAGGTCCATACCCAGATATAAGTTAATAAAGTATCGGTCATACCCATAATAATTTAATAAAGCTTTTAGATCCACCCCCAGAAATTAAGTTAATAAAGCATCAGGTCCACCCCCCGAAATAAGTTAAAAGCTATCGGTCCAACCCATTATAGAGATAATAAGCTACCAGGTCCATCCAAAATATATAGAGTTAATAAACATCAGGCCCATACCCAGTATAAGATTATAAAGCTATCAGTCCCCCCCAAATTATAAGAAATAAGTATCAGGAAAATACCCGATATAGAGTTAATAAAGCTATCAGGCCCATCCCCCCGTATATAGAGTTAAAAAAGCTACGGGTCATCCCCAATATATAATTTAATAAAGCTTCAGGTCCACCCCCAGTATTAGAGTTAAAAAGCTTCGGCCCACCCCAGTTATAGAGTTAAAAAAAGCTATCAGCCATCCCCAGTATTAGAGGAAAAAAACGTATCAGGTCCACCCCCCAATAAAGAGTTAAAAAGCTTCGTCCCCCCCCCGTAATAAAGTTAATAAAGCTATCGGGTCCATCCAATAATAAGTTAATAAAGCTATCAGGGGCCCCATACCCACATATAGAGATAATAAAGCTACCAGTCCTCCACAATTATAGAGTTAATAAAGCTTCAGGTCCTCCCCAGTATTAGAGTTAAAAAAAGCTATACCCAAACCCCATAATAATTAATAAAGCTATAGGTCCACCCCATATATAAGTTAATAAAGCATCAGGTCCTCCCAGTAATACGTTAAAAAAGCTATCAGGTCCAACCCAGTATATAGAGTTTAAAGCTATAGGTCCAACCCCGTTTTAAGAGTTATAAACAAATCAGGTCCATCCCCAATTATAGAGTTAATAAAGCTTCAGGTCCACCCCCAGTAATAAAATAAAAAAAAGGGCCATCCCCAGTTAGATTTTAATAAAGCTTAAAGGTCCATCCCCAAATATAGAGTTAATAAAGCAAAATCAGGCCCTCCCCGTAATAGAGTTAATAAAGCATCAGGCCATCCCCGTATAAGAGTTAATAAAGCTATAGGTCCTACCCAGTTATGGGTTAAAAAAAGCTATAGGTCCATCCCCAAATATATAGAATAATAAAGCTTCGGCCATCCCCATATATGAGTTAAAAAAGCAAATCGGGTTCCTACCCAGTAATAGATTAAAAAAGCTATCAGCCATCCCCAATATATAGAATAAAAAACTATCGGTCCATCCCCCAAAAATATAGATTAAAAAGCTTCAGGCCCATCCCGTATATAAGTAATAAGTATGGGGGTCCATCCCAATATAGAGTTAATAAAGTACAGGTCCAACCCAAATTGGTTATAAAGCTATCAGGTCCTACCCAGTAATAATTTAATAAAGCTATCAGGCCATACCCAGTATATAAAATAATAAGCTATCGGGCCATCCCAGTATAAGAGTAATAAAGCTATCGGGGTCCACCCCCCAATATTAAGTTAATACGTTTCGGGTCCACCCAATATATAGAGTTAAAAAGCTATCGGTTCCACCCAGTAATAGAGTAAAAAAGTTCGGGGTCCTACCCAGTATATAGAGTTAAAAAAGCTATCGGGGTCCAACCCAGATATAGAGTTTAAACATTTTAAACCCAATAAAAAATTAAAGCTATCGGGTCCATCCGTATATAGAGTTAAAAAGTATCAGGCCCATCCCCGTATATAGAGTTATAAAGCTACAGGTCTATCCCATATAAGATTTAAAATAAAAGCTTCAGGTCCATCCCCAATATATAGGTTAATAAACTTCAGTCCTACCCGTTAAGATTTAATAAAGTATCAGGGCCCATCCCCAGTATATAGAGTTAATAAAGCTATCAGGCCATCCCAGATATAGAGATAAAAAAGAAGGGGGCCACCCACAATATATAGTTAAAAGTTCAGGTCCATACCCATATATAGATTAATAAAGTATCAGGTCCTCCCCATTAAAAAGTTTAAAAAAAAGTATCAGGTCCATCCCAAATAATAGATTTAAAAGCTATAGGTCCTACCCAGTATAGAGTTAATAAACTATCGGGTCCATCCCAGTATATAGAGTTAATAAAGCTTCAGGTCCATCCCCAGTATATAGAGTTAATAAAGCTATAAAGTCCTCCCCAATAAAATAGAAGGGTAAAATAAAGCTATAAAGGTTCCATCCCCAGTATATGATTAATAAGCATCAGGTCCATACCAATATATGATTTAATAAAGCTATCAGGTCCATCCCCAAAGCATTAGAGATAATAAAGCTCAGGTCCATCCACAATATATAAGTTATAAGTATCGGGTCCATACCCTATATAGAGAAATTTAAAGCTATCAGGTCCTACCCTATTAGAGTTAATAAAGCAAATCAGGTCCATCCCCATATATGGGTTTTAATAAGGGCTATTCATCCTACCCATTTATTAGCTTTAATAAAGCTATCGGGTCCTCCCCAGTTTTATAAGTTAATAAGCTTCGGTCCTACCCTTATATAGGTTAATAAGCTATCAGGTCCATCCCCAATTATAGATTAATAAAGCTATCGGGCCCACCCAGTATATAGAGTAATAAAAGGTCCATCCCCGATATAGAGTTAAAAAAGCTATCAGGTCCTCCCCATATATAGAGTTAATAAAGTATCAGGTCTAACCAGTATAAGAGTTAATAAAGCTATCGGGTTTCCATACCCGTATATAGATTAATAAAGCATCGGGTTCCAACCAGTATATGAGTTATAAGCTTCAGTCACCCCAATATATAAGATAATAAAGCTATCGGGGCCCTCCGTATATAGATTAATAAGCTATCAGGTCCATACCCAGTATAATAGAGTTAATAAGGGCTATCAGGTCCATCCCAAATATTAGAGTAATAAGCTATCAGTCCATACCCAGTATATGATTTAAATAAAGTTATCAGGTCCATTCCAGTATTAGATTAATAAAGCTATCAGGCCCATACCCCAATATTAGGTTAATAAAGCTATCAGGTCCATACCAGTAATAAGTTAATAAGCATCAGGCCCCTACCCTTATGAGTTAATAAGCTATCAGGTCCATAGCCTTAGGGGTAGAGATAATAAAGCTATCGGGCCCATCCCATTTAGAGATAATAAAGCTTCAGGTCCATCCCCACTATATAAGTTATACAGTATGGTCTACCCAATATATAGAGTTTATAAGCTATCAGTCCACCCAGTAAAGAGTTAATAAAGCTATCAGGTCCATACCCATTAGATAGAGTAATAAAGCTATCAGTCCATAACCGTATATAGAGTTAAAAAAGCTTTTCAGGTCCATACCAATATTTAGATTAATAAAGCTATCAGCCTCCCGTATATAGAGGTTAATAAAGCTATAGTGGTCCATACCCAGTATTAGAGTTAAAAGCTACAGGTCTATCCCATATATAGAGTTAATAAAAGCTATCGGTCCATCCATATATAGAGTTATAAAGCATCAGGTCCATACCCAGTATATAGAGTTAATAAAGCTATCAGGTCCATCCCCAGTATATATAGTTAATAAAGCTATCAGGTCCATACCCAGTATATAGAGATAATAAAGCTACCAGGTCCATCCACAATATATAGAGTTAATAAAGCTATCAGGTCCATACCCAGTATATAGAGTTAATAAAGCATCAGGCCCCTCCCCATATATAGAGTAATAAACTATCAGGTCAATACCCAGTATATAGAGGTTAATAAAGCTATCAGGTCATCCCCAGTATATAGATTTAAAACAAGCTATCAGGCATCCCCATATAAAAGAGTTAATAAACCCATCAGGTCCATACCCATATATAGAGTTAATAAAGCTATCAGGCCCCATCCCCAGTAATAAGTTAATAAAGCTATCAGGTCCATACCCAGTATATAGAGTTAATAAAGCTATCAGGTCCATCCCCAGTATATAGAGATAATAAAGCTATCAGGTCCATACCCAGTATATAGAGTTAATAAAGCTATCAGGTCCATCCCCAGTATATAGAGTTAATAAAGCTATCAGGTCCATACCCAATATATAGAGTTAATAAAGCTATCAGGTCCATACCCAGTATATAGAGTTAATAAAGCTATCAGGTCCATACCCAGTATATAGAGTTAATAAAGCTATCAGGTCCATCCCAGTATATAGAGTTAAAAGCTTCAGTCCATACCCAGTATATAGATTAATAAAGCTATCAGGTCCATACCCAGTAATATGAGTTAATAAAGCTATGGGTTCCATACCCAGTAATAGAGTTAATAAAGCTATCAGATCCATCCCCAGTATATAGAGTTAATAAAGCTATCAGGCCCAAATCCCCAGTAATAGAGTTAATAAACTATCAGGTCCATACCCAGTAAATAGAGTAATAAAGCTCCCAGGTCCATCCAATATATAGAGTTAATAAGCATCGTCCATACCCAGTATATAGAGTTAATAAAGCTATCAGGTCCACCCCCAATATATAGAGATAATAAGCTTTTCCAGGTCAATACCCAGTATATAATTAATAAAGCTATCGGTCATCCCCAGTATATAGAGTTAAAAAAGCTATCAGGCCCCAAAACCCCCCCCAAATAAGATTTTAATAACTATCAGGTCCACCCAGTAATTAGGAGTAATAAAGCTATCAGGGTCCACCCCAGTATATAGAGTAATAAAGCTATCAGGTCCATCCCCAGTAATGAGGTAATAAAGCTACGGGCCCATCCCCAATATATAGAGTTAATAAGCTATCAGGTCCATCCCCAGTATATAGAGTTAATAAAGCTATCAGGTCCATACCCAATATATAGAGTTAATAAAGCTATCAGGTCCATACCCAGCATATAGAGATAATAAAGCTACCAGGTCCATCCACAATATATAGAGTTAATAAAGCTATCAGGTCCATCCCAGTATATAGAGTTAATAAAGCTATCAGGTCCATACCCAGTATAGAGTTAATAAAGCAAATCGGGTCCCTCCCAATATATAGAGTTAATAAAGCTATCAGGTCCATCCCCCAGTATATAGAGTTAATAAAGCTATCAGGTCCATACCCAGTATATAGAGTTAATAAAGCTATCAGGTCCATACCCAGTATATAGAGTTAATAAAGCTATCAGGTCCATCCCCAATATATAGAGTTAATAAAGCTATCAGGTCCATCCCCAGTATATAGAGTTAATAAAAAGGTCCATCCCCAGTATATAGAGTTAATAAAGCTATCAGGTCCATCCCCAATATATAGTTTTTAATAAAGCTATCAGGTCCTACCCAGTTAATAGAGTTAAAAAGCTATCAGGTTCTACCCATATATAGATTTAAATAAAGCTATCGAGGTCCATACCCAGTATATAGAGTTAATAAAGCTATCAGGTCCATCCCCAATATATAGAGATAATAAAGCTATCAGGTCCATACCCAGTATATAGAGTTAATAAAGCTATCAGGTCCATACCCAGTATATAGAGTTAATAAAGCTATCAGGTCCATCCCCAATATAAAAGATAATAAGCTATCGGGTTCCTCCCAGTATATAGAGTTAATAAAGCTATCAGGTCCATCCCCATTTATATAAGTTAATAAGCTTAAGGTCCAACCCAATATATAGAGTTAATAAAGCTATCAGGTCCAACCCGTATATAGAGTTAATAAAGCTACGGGTTTCCATACCCAGTAAAAAGGTTAATAAAGTTTATCAGGTCCATAGCCAGTAAAATAGAGATAATAAAGCTATCGGTCCACCCATATATAAGATAATAAAGCTATCAGGTCCATCCCCAATATATAGAGTTAATACAGCTATCAGGTCCATCCCCAATATATAGAGTTAATAAAGCTATCAGGTCCATCCCAGTATATAGAGTTAATAAAGCTATCAGGTCCATACCCAGTATATAGAGTTAATAAAGCTATCAGGTCCATACCCAGTATATGGTTTTAATAAGCACGGATCAGCCTTTAACCCAAATATATAGAATTAATAAAGCTATCAGGTCCATCCCAGTATATAGAGTTAATAAAGCTATCAGGTCCATACCCAGTATATAGAGTTAATAAAGCTATCAGGTCTATCCCAGTATATAGAGTTAATAAAAGCTATCAGGTCCACCCCCAAATTTAATAGAGTTAATAAGCTATCAGGTCCAAAACCCATATATAGAGTTATAAAGCTATCGGGTCCATCCCCAGTATATAGAGTTAATAAAGCTATCAGGGTCCATACCCAGTATATAGAGATAATAAGCTCCAGTCCATCCCCAATATATAGAGTTAATAAAGCTATCGGGTCCATACCCAGTATATAGATTAATAAACTATCAGGTCCTTTCCCCAATATATAGAGATAAAAACTATCAGGTCAATACCCGTAATAGATTTAAAAAAGCATCAGGTCTCCCCATAATATGAGTTAAAAAACAAATCGGGTCCATACCCAATATATAAGTTAAAAACCATCAGGGTCTTTACCCAGTATATAGAGTTAATAAAGTTTATCAGGTCCATCCAGTCATATAGATTTAAATAAGCTATCGGGTTTCCATCCCAGTATATAGAGTAATAAAGCTATCAGGCCCATCCCAATATTAGAGTTAATTTAAAGTATAGGTTTCCATCCCATATATAAGAGTTAATAAAGCTATCAGGTCCATCCCCAAATTTTATAGAGTTAATAAAGCTATCAGGGTCCATACCCAGTATAACGTTAATAAAGCTATCAGTCCCATACCCATATATAGAGTTAATAAAGCTATCAGGTCCATACCCAGTATATAGAGTTAATAAAGCTATCAGGTCCATCCCCAATATATAGAGTTAATAAAGCTATCAGGTCCATCCCCATATAATAGAGTTAAAAAAAGGGTTTCCATCCCCAGTATATTAGAGTTAATAAGCTATCAGGTCCATCCCCAAATATAAGTTTAAAAAGCTATCAGGTCAAAACCCAGTATAATAGTTAATAAAGCTATCAGCCATCCCCCAGTATATAGAGTTAAAAAAGTACCCAGGTCCCTACCCAGTATATAGAGTTAATAAGCTATCAGTCCATCCCCAATATTTTAGAAAATAAAAAGCTATCAGTGTCCATACCCAGTATATAGAGTTAATAAAGCTATCAGGCCCATACCCATTATATAGAGTTATAAAAGCTATCAGGTCCATCCCCAATATATAGGGGTAATAAAGCTATCATGTCCATACCCATTTATATAGAGTTAATAAAGCTATCAGGTCCATTCCCAGTATATAGAGTTAATAAAGCTATCAGGTCCATACCCAATATATAGAGTTAATAAAGCTATCAGGTCCATACCCAGTATATAGAGTTAATAAAGCTATCAGGTCCATACCCAGTATATAGAGTTAATAAAGCTATCAGGTCCATACCCAGTATATAGAGTAATAAAGCTATCAGGTCCATCCCAGTATATAGAGATAATAAAGCTATCAGGTCCCTCCCCAAATATAGGTTAATACAGCTATCAGGTGGGGGGGGGGGGGGGGGGGGGGGGGGGGGGGGGGGGGGGGGGGGGGGGGGGGGGGGGGGGGGGGGGGGGGGGGGGGGGGGGGGGGGGGGGGGGGGGGGGGGGGGGGGGGGGGGGGGGGGGGGGGGGGGGGGGGGGGGGGGGGGGGGGGGGGGGGGGGGGGGGGGGGGGGGGGGGGGGGGGGGGGGGGGGGGGGGGGGGGGGGGGGGGGGGGGGGGGGGGGGGGGGGGGGGGGGGGGGGGGGGGGGGGGGGGGGGGGGGGGGGGGGGGGGGGGGGGGGGGGGGGGGGGGGGGGGGGGGGGGGGGGGGGGGGGGGGGGGGGGGGGGGGGGGGGGGGGGGGGGGGGGGGGGGGGGGGGGGGGGGGGGGGCTAAACCCAAATAAAGTTAAAAAAATTTTTAAATAAGTTTATCTTCCCACCCCCGAAAATTTTTAAAAACCCGGGCCCATACCCGTATAAGTTAATAAAGACGGGTCCCCCAATATAAGTTTAAAAAGCTTCCCCCACCCAAAATATAAGTTAAAAAGTTCACCATAAATTTAAAAAATGGCCCAAAAAAAATTTTTAAAAAGCATCGGGTCCCCCCAATAGATTTAAAAGCATCAGGTCCAACCCAAATATAGGTTAATAAAAATCGGGGCCCCCAAATTAAGAAAAAAAACCGGGTCCCCCGGAAATTTTTTAAAAAAATATATTTTTAAATTTTAATAAAAATGGGTTCGCCCTTTAAAAAAAATTAAAAACTTCCCCCCTTCCCCCAATTAAAAAAAAAAACCCCCCAATAAAAGAATTGGAAAAAGTTAAAAAAACCCCATCCCGTATAAAAAAATTAAATACCCTTTAAAATAAGTTATAAAGAAAACGGGGCCTCCCTAATAGAGTTAATAAATACAGCCATTTAATAGATTAAAAGGCCCCCCCGTTTTGAATAAAGTTAACCCCCCCCCCAAAATAATTAAAAAGCTTCAGGTCACCCTATATAGTTAAAAAAATCGGGTCCATCCCAAATATAAGTTAATAAAGCTATCAGTCCATCCCCCTTAAGATTTTAAAAATCATTCCACCCCATATATAAGTAACAACCCCGAAAAAAGGTAAAAGTAAATTAATTAATTTAAACTATCGGGCCCCCATATAAAAAAGGAAAAGCTTCGGTCCACCCCCAAAAAAAGGTAAAAACATCGGGTCCACCCAAATTGTTTTAATAAAAAGGGCCCCCCAGTAATGAGTTAAAACATCACCCAAAACCCCAAATAAGTTAAAAAGCTTAAGCCCCCATATATTTAATAAAAGGCCCCCCAGTTAGATTAAAAGCTATCGGGGCCCCAAATTAAGAAATAAAGGGGGTCCCCCCAATATAGAAAAATAAAGCTACAGGTCCTCCCATAAAAAAAAAACCCCCCCCTTTCCCAAAAATTAAAAAACTTCCCCCAAAATTTAAAAAAAAATTTAAACCCCAAAAAAAATTAATAAAAAACCCCCTCCCAAAAAATTAAAAAGTAACCCCCCCTTTAAAAAAAGAAAAAAATCAGCCAACCCCAAATAAAGTTAAAAAGCATCGGTCCTACCCGTATAAAGTTTAAAAATTTATATTAATTAAAATAAAAAAATTGGGGTTTTAATTAAAAAATTAGGCCCCCCTTTAAAAATATAAAGAAAAATTTAATATTAAAATTTTAAAAATTTCATTTTTAATAAATAAGTAAAAATATGGGTTTAATAAAATAATAATTAATAAGTATCTAAGAAAATTTTTTAAAATAAACCAAAACCCCCGTTTAGAGTTAAAAGCTATCCCCCCAAATTTTAAAAAAAGTTAAGGTCAACCAAAAAATTTAAATAAAGCTATCAGGTCCTCCCATTTTAAGGTTAAAATTTCCCCCCCCATAATAGAGTTAAAAAAATATCCCACCCCAATATGATTAAATAAAAAACCCCCCCCATAAAAATTTAAATAAGTTATACCAAAACCAAAAAATAAAGTAAGTCCCCCCCAAAAAAAGGGGAAATAAGCTACCAGCCATCCCATATATGGGAAAAAAAAATTGGCCCCCCCCCTTTATAAGTTAATAAAGCTATCGGGCCCCATACCCAGTATTAGATTAAAAAAGTATCAGGTCCTCCCCAATATAAAAAAACTTCAGTCCATCCCTATATGGTTAATAAGCTTCAGGCCCAACCTATAGAGTTAATAAAGTTTGGTCCACCCATTATAGATTAAAAAGCTATAAAGGCCCTCCCCATATATAGAGTTAAAAGCTTCAGTCCTCCCCTTATAATTAAAAAAGGTCCCCCCAGTATATAGAGTTAATAATATCAGGACCCCAAAAAAAATTAAAAAATCAGGTCCATACCCAATATGAGTTAAAAAACACCCCAAAATTAAATTAAAAGCACGGTTTAAAAAAAAAAAAACTATAGGTCCCCCCCCAAAAAAAAAAAAAATTTATCGCCCCTCCCTATTGATTAAAAAATATCTACCCAGTTATGGGTTAAAAAACCAGGCCACCCCAATATGGTTAAAAAATCAGGCCACCCATAAATAATTTTAAAAGCTATCGGGTCCATCCCCATTATAGATTTTAAAAAATTAACCCCCCATATATGAGTAATAAAACCCCCCCAATTTTTAAAAATATGGGTTAAAAAAAGGGTTAAAATTTTCCATAAAATTAAAAAAAAACCACCATCCCTAATAGTTTAAAACTTCAGGGTCCATCCCATATTAGAGTTAAATAAACTATCGGGTCCACCCCCAAATATATGGGTTTAAAAGCTACACCCCTTATAAATTATAAAACAGGCCATCCCAGTAAAAATTAAAAAAGCATGGGGCCATCCCATATAAGTTAAAAATTCAGCCCAAACCCTTTAAAAAGTTAATAAACCCGGGTCCATCCCCAGTTTTAAGGGAAAAAAACCCCACCTAAATTAAAATTTAAAAAACGGGTTAAATTTTTGGGTAAAAATATCAGGTCCCCCCCTATAAGATTAAAAGCACAGGTCCATCCCATATAAAATTAAAAAACTATCAGTCCTCCCATATAGAGAAATAAAGCTATCACCCAAACCCCAATAAAATAAAGTTCCCCCCCCCCAAATTAAAATAGTTCCCCCCCCCCGTTATAGAGAATAAAAATCAGGTCCATCCCAAAATAGAGTTAAAAAAGCCCAGGCCCATCCCAAATGGGTTAAAAAAAAGGGCCCCCAATATAAATTAAAAAAACCGGTCCTCCCAAAATAGATTAAAAAAAAATTAAGGTCCATCCCCAGTATAAAGTTAAAAAGCCGGGTCCCCCCAAAGAGAAAAAACTTCATCCCCATAATAATTAAAAAGTTCCCCCCCCCAATAAATTAAAAACTTCCCAAAAAATTTTTTTTAAAACACCCCCAAATAAGTTAAAAAAGCATCAGGCCAACCCATAATAATTTTTTAAAAAGCTACGGGCCACCCAAATAAATTTTAATAAAGCTATCAGGTCCATCCCTATATAGTTAATAAGCATCGGTCCATCCCTTTAAATTAATAAAAAAAATTCCAAAAAAAATTTAAAAACCATAAAAAAATTTAAAAAAACCCGTTAAAAATTTAAAAGGCCCATTTAATAAGAAAAAACACCCCAATTTATAAAATGGCCCCCCCATAAAAATTTAATAAAGCTATCAGGTCCATCCCCAAAATAATTTTTAAAAAACCCCCAAATTTTAAAAAAAAAGTTCACCAAACCCCTTTAAAAAATTTTCCCATAAATAAAAAATTTTTATTTAACCCAAAAAAATAAAAAGTTTTAATAATAAAAGTTAATCCTTTTTTTTAAAAAAAATTTTAAAAAAACTTATTCCCCCCCAAAAAATTTTTTAAAAAAAATTAAACCTAAAATTAAAAATATCAGCCTCCCATTTTAAATTAATAAGCAAAGGCCCCCCCCCCAAATATAGTTAAAAGCTATCAGGTCCATACCCAAAATAATTTAAATAAAGCTATCAGGTCCCCCCAGTATATAATTTTAAAAAAAATTTTTTTTAAAAAAAATTAAAAGTAATCCACCCCTTTTTTAAAAAAAATTAGGTCCCCCCCAAAAATAAAATAAAAACCCCCATATATAATTAATAAAGCTATCAGGTCCATCCCCTTATATAGATTTAAAAAATTCAGTCCCCCTTATAGTTTTTTAAAAATTGGCCACCCAAATAATTAATAAGCTATTCCATACCCTATATAGTTAAAAGCATAAACCCCAAAAAATTTTTAAAATTAAAAGACGGGTCCATCCCCATAAAAAAATTAATAAGCCCGGGCCCATCCCATAAGAGTTAATAAATTCTTAAAAAATTTTAATCCCTTTGTAATAAAAAAAAATTCCCCCATCCCATTATGATTAATAAAGCTTCGCCCCCCCCCAAAATTAAAAATAAAATAAGGCCCCCCAAATTAAAGAAAAAAAACCCCCAATAAAATTAAAGAAATAATACGGGTTAATTATAAGAAAAAAAAGCATCGAATAAGTTAAATAAAACAAGGGGTCCATCCCCATTTTAAAGTTAAAAATTCAGGTCCTCCCAAATTAATTAAAAACTACGGTCCATCCCCTTTTAAGTTAAAAACTTCATTCCACCCCCAATATGAAAAAAAAGGGGCCCCCCAAATAATAGAGTTAAACATGGGGGGCCCCCCCTTTAAGAATAAAGCTTTTAATAAGTAATAAGTTAAAACTCATACCCCCTATTAAGAAAATTTTCCCCCATAAAGTTAATTTAAAACCCCCCATAAAATTAAAATTTTTGGGCCAACCCCCTATAAAGTTAATAAAAACCCCCCCAAATTAAAAAGGGGAAAAAACCCCCCGGGTATAAAAAAATTTTTCACCCCAATAAATTATATTTTTAAAAATTTCCCTCCCCTTTTTTTTTAAATTTTAATAAGCTTCTCCTTTTTAAAGTTTAAAAAGGTTCCCCCTTTTGGGCACCCCCAGAAAAAAAAACTCCGTCCTCCCATATTAAGTTAAAAATTTTTCAGGTCCATCCCGAAATAGAAAATAACTATAGGTCCTCCCAAATAGAGTTAAAAAAAAAAACCCCCCCAAATTTTAAATAAGCATAGGTCCACCCCCATAAAGTTTTAAAAATTTCGGTCCACCCATTTTAAGTTAAAAGCTATCAGGCCCACCCCAATTTTAAAAACTTCGGTCCATCCCATTTTAAATTTAAATAACTAACCACCCATAAAAAAAAGCTTCAGTCCTCCCGTATATGGGTTTAAAAAACATCAGGCCTACCATAAAGAATAAACTCCCCTTTAAATAAAAAAAAACACCACAAAATTTATAAGAAAACCCCCCCTTAAATTTAAATTTTTAAAAAAATCGGGGCCCCCAAATTAAAAAAAAATTCGGCCAAAAGGGGTTAATAAAAATCAGTCAACCCAAAAAAATAAGCTATCAGGGTCCATCCCCAATTCCATATATAGAGTTACTAAAGCTATCAGGTCCATCACCGTATATAGAGTAAATAAAAGCTATAGGTCCATACCCAATATATAGGTTAATAAAGCTATCAGGTCCATCCCCAGATATAGAGGTAATAAAGCTATCAGGTCCATCCCCAGTATATAGAGTTAATAAAGCTATCAGGTCCATCCCCAATATATAGAGTTAATAAAGCTATCAGGTCCATCCCCAGTATATACATTTACATTTACATTTTAGTCATTTAGCAGACGCTCTTATCCAGAGCGACTTACAGTTAGTGAATACATTATTACTTTTTTTATACTGGCCACCCGTGGGAATCAAACCCACATATAGAGTTAATAAAGCTATCAGGTCCATACCCAGTAACCGAAGATGCCGGTCCGTGTGTAGGTAGTCTGTATGTCTCTGATGAAGGGGACATGAACCTGCGTAGAGAAGACCAACAACAGCAGCCCCTGCAGCATCACTGAAGATACATTGTTAGGGGAAAAGAGAGGGGTGAAGAGGAGAAGAGAGAGAGAAGGGGGGGATGGAGAGGAGAGAGGGGGGGAAAACAGAAAGAGAGAAAATGGAGGTAGTGATTATTAAACAACTGATCTGACCTGTTATAGAAATACTAGATAGTGACAACATGCCCTGATCTGACCTGTTACATAAATAATAGACAGTGACAAACGGAGTCGTGATCTGACATGTTTACATAAATACTAGACAGAGTCAACGGGCCCTGATATGAACCGGTTACATAATAATAGAGGGGAGAGACAACGGGCCATGATCTGAACCTGTTACATAAATACTAGACAGAGACAAGGGCCTGGACTGACCTGTTACATAACATACTACCACAGAGGACAAGCCCCTGATCTGAGCTGTTACAGAAATACTAGACAGAGACACAGTCCTGATCTGACCTGGTTACATAAATATAGACAGAGGACAACGGGCCCTGATCTGACCCGGTTACATAAATACTAGACAGAGTCAACGGGTCCGATCTGACCTGTTACAGGCAATAAAATAGACAGAGGACAAGGGCCCTGATCTGAACCTGTGACATAAACACTAGACAGAGACAAACGGGCCCCTGATATGACCTGTTACATTAAATAATAGACAGAGACAACGGGCCTGATTGACCTGTTTTACATAAATACAGACAGAAGACAAGGGCATGATCTGACCTGTTACATACATACTAGACAAGAGTCAACGGGCATGAGCTGACCTGTTATACATAAATACACTAGACAGCGACAACGGGCCCTGATCTACAGGTAACATTAAATTACTAGACAGAGACAACGGGCCCTGATTCTGACCTGTTACATAAATACTAGACAGAGACAACGGCCCTGATCTGACCGGTTACATAAATACTAGATAGAGACACGGGCCTGATCTGACCTGTCATACTTAAATACTAGAAGAAGCAACGGGCCCGATCTGACCTGTTACATAAATACTAGGACAGAGACACGGGCCCTGATCTGACCTGGTACAAAATCTAGGACCAGAAGACAACGGGCACTGTCGACCTGTTACATAAATACTAGACAGGAGAAAAGGGCCCTAATCTGACCTGTTAAGATATAGACAGAGAAACAACGGGCACTCATCTGCTGTTAAATAAATAACTAGAGAGAGCAACAGGCTCTGATCGTTACATAAATACTAACGAGAAAACAGGCCCTGGCAGACCTGTTTGTTACATGAATTATAGGACAGACACAAAGAGCCCCTGATCTGACCTGTTACATTAAATACTAGACAGAGACAACGGGACTGATCTGACCCCTGTCTATTATAACTACTAGACAGAGACAAAGGCCCTGATTGACCTTTACAGAAAATGACCAGAGAAACGGGCTGATGACCTGGTTACATAAATACTAGACAGAGACACGGGCCATGATATGACCTGTTAATAAGACTAGGACAGAGTCAACGGCCCTGGATCTGACACGTTACATAAATACTAGACAGAGACAACGGGCATGATTACCTGTTACATAAATACAGACAGAGCAACGGGCCATGATCTGACCTGTTACATAAATACATAGGACAGGAGACAATGGGACCCTGATATGACCTGTTACATACATACATAGAGAGAGTCAACGGGCCCTGATCTGACCGTTACTAAATATAGACAGAGACAACGGGCATGATCTGATCCGCATCCTTACACCTTCCTTATTTTTTTTTCTTTCGTTATCCGGCTCCTGTTACATAAATACTAGACAGAGAAAGACAACGGGCCCTGACTGACCTTGTTACATAAATTACTAGACAGGAGGAAAACGCGGGCCATGATCTGACTGTTACATAAATACTAGACAGATCAACGGGCCCTGATCTGACTGTACATTAAAACTAGACAGAGACAACGGGCCCTGATATGACCTGTTACATTAAATACTAGACAGAGACAACGGGCCCTGATCGACCTGTTTACATAAATACTAGACAGAGTCAACGGGGTTCTGATCTGACCTGTTTGACATAAAATACTAGACAGCAGACAACGGGCACTGATCTGACCTGTTACATAAATAATAGGAAGAAGAGACAACGGGCCCTGATCTGACCTGTTACATAAATAAGAGACAGAGACAACGGGCCCTGATCTGAATGTTACATAAATACTAGACAGAGTCAAACGGGCCCCTGAACCTGACATGTTACCTAAATACTAGACAGAGACAACGGGCCCTGATCTGACCTGTTACATAAATTACTGACAGAGACAATGGACATGATTGTCCTGGTTACATAAATACTAGACAGAGTCAACGGGCCTGATCTGACCTGTACATAAATACTAGACAGAGACAACGGGGCCCTGATCTGACCTGTTACATAACATACTAGACAGAGACAACGCCCTGATCTGACCTGTTACATAAATTATAGACAGAGTCAACGGGCCGATCTGACCTGTTACATAAATCCTAGACAGAGGACAACGGGGCCCTGATCGAACTGTACATAAAAATACTAGACAGAGACAAGGGCCTGATGACGGTTACATAAATACGAGGACAGAGTCAACGGCCCCTGATCTGACCTGTTACATTAAAATAATAGACAGAGACAAGGGCCTGAATCCTGACCTGTTACATAATTACTCGACAGAGACAACGGGCCTGATATGACCTGTTACATTAAATAATAGACAGAGACAACGGGCCCTGATCTGACCTGTTACATAAATAATAGACAGAGAACCAACGGGACCTGATTCTGACCTGTTAAATAAATACTAGACAGAGCAACGGGCCTGATCTTGACAGGTTACATAAATACTAGACAGAGACAACGGGCCCTGAATCTGACCTGTTACATAAATACTAGACAGAGACAACGGGCCTGATCTGACCTGTTACAAAAAACAGAGAGAGACAACGGGTCCTGATTGACCTGTTACATAAAATACTAGACAGAGTCAAGGGCCCTGATTGACCTGTACCATTAAATACTAGAAAGGACAACGGGCCTGATCTGACCTGTACATTTAAAAACTGACAGACAACGGGCCCTGATCTGGACCTGTTACATAAATACTAGAGAGAGACAATGGGTCCGATTCCTGACCTATTCATAAATACTAGACAGAGACAACGGGCCCTGATTGACCTGTACATCAATACTAGACAGAGACAAGGGCCCTGATTGACTGTTACATTAAAATCCTAGACCAGAGACAACGGGCACTGACTGACCTGTTACATAAATTACTAGACAGAGAAACGGCCCTGAATCTGACCTGTTACATTAAATACTAGGACAGAGACAACGGGCACTCATATGAACCTGTTACATAAATACTAGATAGATGACAACGGCGATCTGTTACTAAAAGACTAGACAGAGACAAACAGGCCCTGCATGACCTGGTACATGAATACTAGACAGACACAAAGAGCCCTGATCTGACCTGTTAAATAAATACTAGACAGAGGACAACGGGGCCATGATCTGACTGTTATTATATAAATAAAGGGAGAGACAACGGGCCCTGATCTGACCTGTTGACATAAATACTAGGACAGAGACAAACGGCACTGATATGACCTGTACATAAATACTAGACAGAGACAACGGGCCCTGATATGACCGGTACATTAAATTACTAGACAAGTCAAGGCATCCTGATCTGACTGTTACATCAAATACTAGACAGAGACAAACGGGCACTGATCTGACCTGTGACATAATACTAGGACAGAGAAACGGGGCCCTGATTGACCTGGTTAAATAAATAATAGACAGAGACAATGGGCCCTGTGATCTGACCTGTTCCATAAATACTAGAGAGATGTCAACGGGCCCTGATCGACTGTTACAATAATATAGACAGAGACAACGGGCATTGATTGACCCGGTTACATAATACTAGACAGAGACACGGCCCTGATCTGACCTGTTACATAAATACGAGACAGAGACAACGGGCCATGATCTGACTGTTACAAAATACTAGACAGAGTCGACCGGGCCCTGATCTGACATGTTACAAAATACTAGACGAGGACAACGGGCCCTGATCTGACCTGTTAACATAAATACTAGACAGAGACAAAGGCCTGATCTGAACCTGTTACATAAATACTAGGACAGAGTTCAACGGGCCTGATCTGACCTGTACATAAATACTAGAACAGAGGACAACGGGAAATATCGACCTGTTACATAAATACTAGACAGAGAAAACGGGCCCTGATTGACCTGTTACATAAAATACTGGACAGAACAACGGGCCCTGATCTGACCTGTTACATACAATACTAGGACAGAGTCACCCGGGCCGACCTGACATGTACATATAAATACTAGACAGAGACAACGGGCCCTGATCGGCCCTGTTACATAAATACTAGACCGAGAAACGGGCCCTGATTCTACTGTACATAAATACTAGACAGAGTCAACGGGCCCTGTCGGACATGTACATAAATACTCGAAGAGACAACGGGCACTGATCTGACCTGTTTACTAAATATAGAAGAGACAACGGGCCCTTTGAAAAATCGACCTGTTAATAAATACTAGAGAGAGACAAGGGGCCTTGATCTGACCTGTACAAAAATATAGACGAGTCCAACGAGGCCTGATCTGACCTGTTACATAAATATAGACAGAGACAACGGGCCCTGATTGGACGTTACATTAAACACTAGACAGGACAACGGCCATGTCTGACCTGTTAAATAATACTAGGAGAGAGAACAACGGTCCTGATCTGACTGTAACATTTTAAATACTAGACAGAGTCACCGGGCCCTGACTGACCTGTTACATAATACTAGACAGAGCAACGGGCCCTGTCTGACCTGTTACATAAAATAAGACAGAGACACGGGCAATGATGACCTGTTACATTAAATACTAGACAGAGACACGGGCCCTGATCTGACCTGTTACATAAATACTAGACAGAGTCAAGGGCCCTGATTGACCTGTACATAAATACTAGACAGAGGACAACAGGCCCTGATCTGACCTGTTACATAAATACTAGGACAGAGACAACGGCCTGATATGACCTGTTACAAGAAATTAATAGACAGAGTCAACCGGGCCTGGATCTGACCTTGTACCATAAATACTAGACAGAGACAACGGGGCATGATCTGGGGGGGGAACTGTTACATAAATACTAAGACAGAGAAAAACGGGCCCTGATTCTGACCTGTACATAAATTACTAGACAGACGACAACGGGCCCTGTTGACCTGTTACATAAATACAGACAGAGACAAACGGGACCTGATCTGGACCTGTTACATAAATACTAGACAGAGCAAACGGGCCCTGATCGAACCTGTTACATAAATACTAGACAGAGTCAACGGGCCCTGATCTGACCTGTTACATAAATACTAGACAGAGACAACGGCCCTGATTTTTCTGACCTGTTACATACATACTAGACAGAGACACGGGCCCTGAGCTGACCTGTTACATAAATACTAGACAGAGTCAACGGGGCCTGATATGAATGTGACATAACTACTAGACAGAGACAACGGGGCCGATCGACCTGTTACATTAAATACTAGACAGAGACAATGGGCCCTGATCTGGACCTGTTACATAAATACTAGGACAGAGTAAAAGGGCCCTGATCTGACCTGTTAATAAAATACTAGACAGAGTCACGGGCCTGAGCTGACCTGTTACATAAATACTCGACAGAGACAACGGGCACTGATCTGACTGTGTTAATGAAATATGACAGAGACAACGGGCCTGATCTGACCTGTTACATAAATACTAGAGAGAGACAACGGGTACTGATTATGGACTGTTACCATAAATATAGACAGAGTGCAACGGGCCCTGATATGACATGTTACAAATACAGGACAGAAGACAACGGGCCCTGATTCTGGACCTGTTACAAAACACTTAGACAGAGAGACAACGGGCCCTGATCGACCTGTTACATAAATACTAGAGAGGAGACAAACGGGTCCTGATCTGACCTTTACATAAATACTAGACAGAGTAACGGGCCCTGAATCTGACCTGTTACATAGAATACTAGGACAGAGTCAACGGGCCTGATCTGACATGTACATAAATTCTAGACGAGAAACGGGCCATGATCTGCCTGTTACCTAAATCTAGACAGAGTCAACGGCGCCCTGATCTGACTCCTGTACACATAAATACTAGACAGAAAGACAACAGGCCCTGATCTGACCTGTTACATAAATACTAGACAGAGACAACGGGCCCTGATCTGACCTTGTTACATTAAATACTAGGACAGAGTCAACGGGCAATTTGATCTGACCTGTACATCACTACTAGACAGAGGACAACGGGCACTGATGACCTGTTACATAAATACTAGACAGAGACTAACGGCGCCCTGATCTGACTGTTACATAACTCCTAACAGAGACAACGGGCAATGATCTGAAAACCCTGTTGACATAAAATATTAGACGGACAAAGGCCCTTATAGACCATGGTACATAACTACTCGACAAGAGACAACGGGCAATCATAGACTGTTACATAAATATAGATAGAGACAACAGGCTCTGATCTGTACATAAATTACTAGACAGAGAAACGCGCCCTGGCATGACCATTTACATGAATATAGACAGACAACCAAAGAGCCTGATCTGACCTGATTACATAAATACTAGACAGAGACACCGGGCCCTGATCTGAACTGTTATAGAAAACTAGACAGAGACAACGGCCTGATCTGACCTGACATAAATACTAGACAGAGGGACAACGGGCACTGATATGACCTGTACATAAATACAGACAAGAGACAACGGGACCATGAATGACTTAATAAATACTAGACAGAGTCAACGGGCCGGGATTCTGACCGTTACATAACATACTAGCAGAGCAAACGGGCACTGATCTACCTGTTACAGAAATAATTGACAGAGGGACAACGGGCCGATCTGATCCTGTACTAAATACTAGACAGAAGACAATGGTCCCTGATCTGACCTGTTACATAACTACTAGCGGAGGAGTCAACGGGCCCTGATTCTGACCTGTTACATTAAATACGCGACAGAGGACAACGGGCACTTGATATGACCTGTTACATTTAATACTGACAGAGACAACGGGCACCTGATCGACTGTTACATAAATACTAGACAGAGACAAGGGCCTGATTCGACCTGTTACATAAATACTGACAGAGTCAACGGGCCCTGAGTGACATGTTACCATAAATACTAGACAGAGACAACGGGCACTGATCGGACCTGTTACAAAATACTAGACAGGACAAGGGCCCTGATTTGACCTGTTAATAAATACTAGACAGAGTCACAAGGGCTGATCTGGACCGTTACATAGAATACTAGACAGAGACAACGGGCACCTGATTCTGATCGGTTACATAAATAAGGACAGAGCAACGGGCCCATGATCTGACCTGTACATAAAATACTAGACAGAGGCGACAACGGGCCATGATCTGACGTTACCTTAAATATTAGACAGAGTCAACGGGCCCGGACCGGACCTGTTTACATAATACTAGACAGAGACAACGGGCCATGATATGACCTGTTACATAAATACTAGACGAGCAACGGGCCCTGACCTCCTTTTCTTGACTGTTACATAAAATACTAGACAGAGTCAACGGGCCAGACTGACATTGACATAAAATACTAGACAGAGACAACGGGCCCTGATCTGACCTGTTACATAATATAGGACAGAGACAACGGGCCATGATTCTGACCCTGTTACATAAATACTAGACAGAGACAACGGGCCCTGATCTGACCTGTTACATATAAATAGACAGAGATCAAAGCGGCCTGATCTGACCTGTTACATAAATACAGACAGAGACAACGGGCCCTTGATCTGACCTGTTAAATAAATACTAGACAGAGACAACGGGCCCTGATCTGACCGTTACATAAATACTAGACAGAGACAACGGGCCCTGATCTGACCTGTTACATAAAACTAGACAGAGACACGGGCCCTGATCTGACCTGTCTTACATAAATACTAGACAGAGACAACGGGCCTGATCTGACCTGTTACATAATACTAGACCAGAGGACAACGGGCCCTGATCTGACCTGTTACATTAAATTACTAGAGAGAGCAACGGGCCATGATCTGACCTGTTACATAAATTACTAGACAGAGACAACGGGCCCTGATTGACCGTTACATAAATACTAGACAGAGACAACGGGCCCTGATCTGACCTGTTACATAAATACTAGACAGAGACCAACGCGTCCCTGATTGACCGTTACATAAATACTAGACAGAGACAACGGCCCTGATCTGACTTTAACATAAATACTAGACAGAGACAACGGGCCCTGATCTGACCTGTTACATAAATACTAGACAGAGACAACGGGCCCTGATCTGACCTGTTACATAAATACTAGACAGAGGCCAAACGGGCCCTGATCTGACCTGTTACATAAATACTAGACAGAGACAACGGGCCCTGATCTGACCTGTTACATAAATACTAGACAGAGACAACGGCGCGCCTTGACCTGACCCTGTTACATAAATACTAGACAGAGACAAAGGGCCCTGATCTGACCTTTTACATAAATACTAGACAGAGTCAACGGGCCCTGATCTGACCTGTTACATAATACTAGACAGAGACAACGGGCCATGATCTGAACCTGTTACATAATACTAGACAGAGGACAACGGGCCCTGATCTGACCTGTTACATAAATACTAGACAGAGTCAACGGGCCCTGATCTGACCTGTTACATAAATACTAGACAGAGACAACGGGCCTGATCTGACCTGTTACATAAATACTAGACAGAGACAACGGGCCCTGATCTGACCTGTTACATAAATACTAGAGAGAGACAACGGGTCCCTGATCTGACCTGTTACATAAACACTAGACAGAGACAACGGGCCCTGATCTGACCTGTTACATAAATACTAGAGAGAGACAACGGGTCCTGATCTGACCTGTTACATAAATACTAGACAGAGTCAACGGGCCCTGATCTGACCTGTTACATAAATACTAGACAGAGTCAACGGGCCCTGATCTGACCTGTTACATAAATACTAGACAGAGACAACGGGCCTGATCTGACCTGTTACATAAATACTAGACAGAGTCAACGGGCCCTGATCTGACCTGTTACATAAATACTAGACAGAGCAACGGGCCTGATTGACTGTTACATAAATACTAGACAGAGACAACGGGCCCTGATCTGACCGTTACATAAATACTAGACAGAGACCAACGGGCCCCGGATCTGACCTTTTACATAAATACTAGACAGAGCAACGGGCCTGATCTGACCTTTTACATAAATACTGACGAGACAACGGGCCTGATTCTGACCTGTTACAAATCAACGAGAAAAGGGGGCCCTGATCGACCTGTTACTAAATATAGACAGAGAAAAAAGGGCCCTGATCTGCCCTTTTACAAAATACTAGACAGAGAAAAGGGGCCCCTGATTAAAGTTAATAAATATAGACAGAGAAAAGGGCCCCCTGATTGAGTTACTAAAACTAAAAGGCAACGGGCCTGTCTGACCTTTAATAAAAAAACAG
>LR778279.1:45761657-45769359 GCA_902810595.1 Coregonus sp. 'balchen' | reverse complement strand
TACAACCCCTGATCCCTGTCCCAGTGCGTAACACTCTGATCATCTCTCCTCTCTACCTGTCACCAGGTTGTGATCCCGTAACACTCTGATTCATCTCTCCTCTCTACCTGTCACCAGGTGATCTGTAACACTCTGATTCATCTCTCCTCTCTACCTGTCACCAGGATTATCTGTAACTGATTCATCTCTCCCTCTACCTGTCACCAGGTGATCCGTAACACTCTGATTCATCTCTCCTCTCTACCTGTCACCAGGTGATCCATAACACTCTGATTCATCTCTCCCCTCTACCTGTCACCAGGTGATCTGTAACACTCTGATTCATCTCTCCTCTCTACCTGTCACCAGGTGATCCGTAACACTCTGATTCATCTCTCCTCTCTACCTGTCACCAGGTGATCCGTAACACTCTGATTCATCTCTCCTCTCTACCTGTCACCAGGTGATCTGTAACACTCTGATTCATCTCTCCTCTCTACCTGTCACCAGGTGATCCATAACACTCTGATTCATCTCTCCTCTCTACCTGTCACCAGGTGATCCGTAACACTCTGATTCATCTCTCCTCTCTACCTGTCACCAGGTGATCCGTAACACTCTGATTCATCTCTCCTCTCTACCTGTCACCAGGTGATCCGTAAAGGAGAGGTCAGCTGCTGTTGGACCTGTACTCCCTGTAAAGACAATGAGTTTGTGTTTGATGAGTACACCTGCCGTGCCTGTGACCTGGGGGCCTGGCCTACTGACGACTTGACAGGTACACACACACACACACACACACACGCACGCACGCACGCACGCACGCACGCACGCGCACGCGCACGCACACGCACACGCACACGCACACGCACACGCACACGCACACACACACACTCACACTCACACTCACACTCACACTCACTCACACACACACACACACACCTGTCTCCTACCTAGCCTGTGACCTGGGGGCCTACTGACGACATGACAGGCGAGACATCCAATCAAACAGCTGAACTGTCTGGTTTAAAGGTCCGATTCAGCTGTTTTTATCTCAATATCAAAACAAAATCTGGGTAATAATTAAGTACCAGTGATTACTGTGATTGTTTTACATTAAAATGGTCAAAAAGAAACAAAATTAGCTAGGACTGTCTGGGAGTGTTTCATAGTGGGGAGGGGAAAACTGAAAACGACTGTCACGATCGTCTGAGGAAGCGGACCAATACGCAGCGCGTGGAGTGAACATGATGACTTTATTTACATAAAAGCAACCACGAAAACAACAAACAAATGACGATAGTGAAGTCCTACAGTAACTATGACTGAACCTGGAACACAGAAACAATAACCCACAAAACAAAGGTGAAAACACACAGAATATATATGGCTCCCAATCAGAGATAACGAGCCGACAGCTGACACTCGTTACCTCCGATTGGGAGTCATTAACCAATCACCACTAAATACAAACAAAATGAAACTCACCCATCCATAAAACACCACCAAATGAGATACACCCTGGCTCACATATACAAGTCCTAGAGCCAGAGTGTCACAGTACCCCCCCCTAAAGGTGCGAACTCCGGGCGCACCAACATCAGGACTAGGGGAGGGTCTGGGTGGGCGTCTGTCCATGGTGGCGGTTCTGGCCCCGGTCGTGATCCCCACCCCACCACAGTCACAACCTGCTTCGGTAGCCTCCTCCCAATGACCACCCTCCAACTAACCCCACCTGGACTAAGGGGCAACACCGGACTAAGGGGCAGCATCGGCCTAAGGGGCAGCACCGGGATAAGGGGCAGCACCGGGATAAGGGGCAGCACCGGAACAAGGGGCAGCACCGGAACAAGGGGCAGCACCGGGCTAAGGGGCAGCACCGGACTAAGGGGCCGCACCGGGCTAAGGGGCAGCACCGGACTAAGGGGCAGCACCGGGCTAAGGGGCAGCACCTGACTAGATGGCGGATCCTGGCTGGCTGGCTCTCGCGGATCCTGGCGGGACGGCTCTGGCGGATCCTGGCGGGACGGCTCTGGCGGATCCTGGCGGGACGGCTCTGGCGGATCCAGGCTGGACGGCTCTGGCGGATCCAGGCTGGACGGCTCTGGCGGATCCCGGCGGGACGGCTCTGGCGGATCCCGGCGGGACGGCTCTGGCGGATCCAGGCTGGACGGCTCTGGCGGATCCCGGCTGGACGGCTCTGGCGGATCCCGGCTGGACGGCTCTGGCGGATCCCGGCTGGACGGCTCTGGCGGATCCTGGCTGGACGGCTCTGGCGGATCCTGGCTGGACGGCTCTGGCGGATCCTGGCTAGACGGCTCTGGCGGATCCTGGCTGGACGGCTCTGGCGGATCCTGGCTGGACGGCTCTGGCGGATCCTGGCTGGCTGACGGATCTGGCTGCACATGGCTGGCTGACGGATCTGGCTGCTCATGGCTGGCTGACGGATCTGGCTGCTCATGGCTGGCTGACGGATCTGGCTGCTCATGGCTGGCTGATGGGTCTGGCTGCTCATGGCTGGCTGACGGGTCTGGCTGCTCATGGCTGGCTGACGGATCTGGCTGCTCATGGCTGGCTGACGGATCTGGCTGCTCATGGCTGGCTGACGGATCTGGCTGCTCATGGCTGGCTGACGGATCTGGCTGCTCATGGCTGGCTGACGGATCTGGCTGCTCATGGCTGGCTGACGGATCTGGCTGCTCATGGCTGGCTGACGGATTCTGGCTGCTCATGGCTGGCTGACGGATCTGGCTGCTCATGGCTGGCTGACGGATCTGGCTGCTCATGGCTGGCTGACGGATCTGGCTGCTCATGGCTGGCTGACGGATCTGGCTGCTCATGGCTGGCTGACGGGTCTGGCTGCTCATGGCTGGCTGACGGATCTGGCTGCTCATGGCTGGCTGATGGTGCTGGCTGGGCGGCTGGCGGTGGAGGCGGACCCCAGCCTCGGATTGCAGTCATCACCTCCAGCAGGGCGGCTCCCATCTGCAGGAGCTGCTCTTTCTGGTCCCGAACCTGAGCTTCCAGTCTAGTATGGGCTGCGTCGGCTCCTGCTGATTCCATAGCAAGTGTATGATTCTGTCTGGCGGAAGGCTCTAGCGGCTCCTGTCTGGCGGAAGGCTCTAGCGGCTCCGATCTGGCGGACGGCTCTGAAGGCTCATGGCAGACGGGCGGCTTTGCAGGCTCAGTACAGACGGGCGGCTTATGCAGCGCTTGGCAGACGGGCAGTTCAGACGCCATAGGGCAGACGGGCAGTTCCAGCGCCGTTGGGCAGACGGCCAGTTCAGGCGCCGTTGGGCAGATGGCCAGTTCAGGCGCCGTTGGGCAGACGGCCAGTTCAGGCGCCGTTGGGCAGACGGCGGACTCTGGCCGGCTGGCGACGCACCCCGTAGGCTTCGTGCGTGGAGCAGGAACAGGCCGGGCCGGGCTGGCGACGCACATCGTGGACCTGGTGCGTGGAGTAGGAACAGGCCGGTCCGTACCGGGAACACACACCACTGGCCTTAACTGGGGATCAGGAACGGGCCGGACCGGACTGGTAACACACTTCAGTCTCTCATGCCGTGCCACAACAACTTCCCTCCTTCTACTCGCCAATGACTCCCGTACTCCGTTAGCCTTCTCTCCTTTTCTCCCTGTGGCAGCCTCCTGCTGCTCCGTCGCCCAAGCCATGTGCCCCCCCCAAAAAATTTCTTGGGGTTGCCTCTCTTCCACGGGCTTCCAGCCTCGCCTTCGCGCTGCCTCCTCGTACCACCTCCTCTCGGCTTTGGCTGCCTCCAGCTCTTCACGAGGGCGGTGATATTCCTCCGGTTGTGCCCAAGGACCCTTTCCAGCCCGAATCTCCTCCCATGTCCAAAAATCCTTAGGAGGCGTCCATAACTCCTGTGTAGGTAGGTCCTGTTGCCGCTTGTTACGCTGCTTGGTCCTTTTATGGTGGGTTGTTCTGTCACGATCGTCTGAGGAAGCGGACCAATACGCAGCGCGTGGAGTGAACATGATGACTTTATTTACATAAAAGCAACCACGAAAACAACAAACAAATGACGATAGTGAAGTCCTACAGTAACTATGACTGAACCTGGAACACAGAAACAATAACCCACAAAACAAAGGTGAAAACACACAGAATATATATGGCTCCCAATCAGAGATAACGAGCCGACAGCTGACACTCGTTACCTCCGATTGGGAGTCATTAACCAATCACCACTAAATACAAACAAAATGAAACTCACCCATCCCCAACACCACCAAATGAGATACACCCTGGCTCACATATACAAGTCCTAGAGCCAGAGTGTCACAACGACCTGTTATTGGCTCAGAGGTTTGGAACTCTCTTTTTGTATTTGTCTGTTAAGTGATCACCAGGCCAAAACTCCATCCCACCAAAACAGCTCTTACACTAAAAGGGCATTATCATCATTTTTTTTACAATTTCACAGTATTATTCCGACCTCATAGTGTAGAAACTGGCCACTGGGCCTTTAAAGGAGACGTTTTCTTTTTTTACAACCAAATCTCTATTTTTTTAATTTAAATTGCATGTTATAGAAGGGTCCAGATAATTTTTTGTGATTTCACGTTTTAGAGAAACTTACCCCAAACAGTAAATCACTTCCTCATCCTCACAGTACGGGGCCCCGGATAAACACGAACAAAGACTCCAAAAACACCCAAATACGTCCTTTTAGAAACGGCAAAGCTCTCAGTGTAGTGATGCAGGTCTTCAGATGTTGTACACATGAGACTGTGTCATTGCGAACTTTAACCGCAACGTCAGTGCAGAAGTGATGCAGTCAGTCTCTCCTCAACTCTTAACCAAGAGAGACTGGCATGCATAATATTTATATCAGCCCTCTGATTACAATGAAGAGAAAGACGTGCCGCTCTGTTCTGGGCCAGCTGCAGCTTAACTAGGTCTTTCCTTGCAGCACTGGACCACATGGCTGGACAATAATCAAGATAAGACACATATTTGTCCTGTTTCACACAAAAAAAATTGAAATGTGTTTTTCTGCATATCCCAATTCCCCCGAGACACCCTCAGAGAGTGGGGTCACAGCCAGGGTCAGCCATTATCAACGGTGACCCTGGAAACAATTAGGCTTAAGGGATATTGCTCATTCTGATATGTCTTGATTTCTTTCTTTTTTACTTTTTGGATTATGTGTTTATTGTATTGCTAGGTAATACTGCACTGTTGGAGCTAGAAACATTTCGTGGCACCTACGTTAACATCTGCAAATCTGTGTATGCGACCAATAAACTTTGATTTGAAGTGCATTGTTCAAGGGGCACATCGGCAGATTCTTCAACCTAACTATCAACATGGTAGTTGAGGTGATAAGATGGCGCTGACGGAGATGGTCGACATCTGATGTGCTCCAATCCGACTTTGCTATTTTGTGACTTTTTTCGTGTTTGTCCTTACTTCTTTTGTACAGAAAGCTCACACCATTATCACCCAGAGGTGGGACCATGTCAATATTATTTGAGTCATAAAGGAAGTCTCAAGTCACAAGCTCCGAGTCTCTAGTCGAGTCACAAGTAGAACGGGTCGAGAGAAAGTCAAGTCGAGCTTTTTCAACTAGAACGTTCTATCTGCATAAACCCATTTGAACTTGGCGCTATAAGATTCTATTTGCAATCCAATCACAAGCCTGAACAAATACAGATGGACCAATCAGAGCACGTCTTTGCCATCACCCTCTAAGTATGGTCTAAGCAAGTCCAGCAAGCGAAAAAAACAACACTGTCAGAAATCTTAAAGTAAATGATGTTGTCACATCGTTGTTCAGTGATGACAGTAATTCGTCTGATGATCATAATAAATTTTTTAAATGTATTTGATGATGTGTTCTGACTATTTTGGTAAAATAGTGTTATTCTATCGTATTCAAATTGCTACAGTCTTCTTAAAAACGGAACATGTCTAATTCAGAAGTGGTCCTCTGTAGCTCAATTGGTAGAGCATGGCGCTTGTAACGCCAGGGTAGTGGGGTTCGATCCCCGGGACCACCCATACGTAAAAATGTATGCACACATGACTGTAAGTCGCTTTGGATAAAAGCGTCTGCTAAATGGCATATTATTATTATAAGTATCAGATAGAACCTTATGGCTGAACCCAGATGGACATTTCAGAGGTTCTTTCTGCAATTGCACCCCCCTAAAATAACGAATTTACAAATGTCTTTAGGTACCTTTTAATAGGTTATGAAAAAATAATTAACTATTAAACAGTTCTGAGATCTGGGATGTGAAAACTGATGCTCAATATCTCAGAACTACAGTGCCTTGCAAAGTATTCATCCCCCTTGGCGTTTTTCCTATTTTGTTGCATTACAACCTGTAATTTAAATGGATTTTTATTTGGATTTCATGTAATGGACATACACAAAATAGTCCAAATTGGTGAAGTAAAATGAAAAAAATAACTTGTTTCAAAAAATGCTAAAGAATAAATAACGGAAAAGTGGTGCGTGCATATTTGCTATGAAGCCCCTAAATAAGATCTGGTGCAACCAATTACCTTCAGAAGTCACATAATTAGTTAAATAAAGTCCACCTGTGTGCAATCTAAGTGTCACATGATCTGTCACATGATCTCAGTATATATACACCTGTTCTGAAAGGCCCCAGAGTCTGCAGCACCACTAAGCAAGGGGCACCACCAAGCAAGCGGCACTCTGAAGACCAAGGAGCTCTCCAAACAGGTCAGGGACAAAGACAAAGACAGTACAGATCAGTGTTGGGTTATAAAGAAAATATCAGAAACTTTGAACATCCCACGGAACACCATTAAATCCATTATTAAAAAATTGAAAGAATATAGCACCACAACAAACCTGCCAAGAGAGGCAACAAAGAGACCAAAGATAACCCTGAAGGAGCTGCAAAGCTCCACAGCGGAGATTGGAGTATCTGTCCATAGGACCACTTTAAGCCGTACACTCTACAGAGCTGGGGTTTACGGAAGAGTGGCCAGAAAAAAAGGCATTGCTTAAAGAAAAAAATATGCAAACACGTTTGGTGTTCGCCAAAAGGCATGTGGGAGACTCCCCAAACATATGGAAGAAGGTACTCTGGTCAGATGAGACTAAAATTGAGCTTTTTGGCCATCAAGGAAAACGCTATGTCTGGCGCAAACCCAACACCTCTCATCATCCCGAGAACACCGTCCCCACAGTGAAGCATGGTGGCGGCAGCATCATGCTGTGGGGATGTTTTTCCATTGGCAGGGACTGGGAAACTGGTCAGAATTGAAGGAATGATGGATGGCGCTAAATACAGGGAAATTCTTGAGGGAAACCTGTTTCAGTCTTCCAGAGATTTGAGACTGAGACGGAGGTTCACCTTCCAGCAGGACAATGACCCTAAGCATACTGCTAAAGCAACACTTGAGTGGTTTAAGGGGAAACATTTAAATGTCTTGGAATGGCCTAGTCAAAGCCCAGACCTCAATCCAATTGAGAATCTGTGGTATGATTTAAAGATTGCTGTACACCAGCGGAACCCATCCAACTTGAAGGAGCTGGAGCAGTTTTGCCTTGAAGAATGGGCAAAAATCCCAGTGGCTAGATGTGCCAAGCTTATAGAGACATACCCCAAGAGACTTGCAGCTGTAATTGCTGCAAAAGGTGGCTCTACAAAGTATTGATTTTGGGGGGGGGTGAATAGTAATGTACGCTCAAGTTTTCTGTTTTTTTGTCTTATTTCT
>LR778279.1:45707291-45756557 GCA_902810595.1 Coregonus sp. 'balchen' | reverse complement strand
GTTTTTTCAATCTGCCAATCTCCCTCCTTCATTCTAAGCAAATTTCTGGAGAATTGTCTTCAAACAGCTAAATTATTTTTTAAGTGCCAACTTTATAAAAAAAAAAATATATATATATATATATATAACAGTGGGGAGAATAAGTATTTGATACAATGCCGATTTTTGCAGGTTTTTCCCTACTTACAAAGCATGTAGAGGTCTGTAATTTTTAACAAAAATACAGAAAATCACATTATGATTTTTTAAGTAATTAATTTGCATTTTATTGCATGACATAAGTATTTGATACATCAGAAAAAGCAGAACTTAATATTTGGTACAGAAACCTTTGTTTGCAATTACAGAGATCATACGTTTCCTGTAGGTCTTGACCAGGTTTGCACACACTGCAGCAGGGATTTTGGCCCCACTCCTCCATACAGACCTTCTCCAGATCCTTCAGGTTTCGGGGCTGTCGCTGGGCAATACGGACTTTCAGTTCCCTCCAAAGATTTTCTATTGGGTTCAGGTCTGGAGACTGGCTAGGCCACTCCAGGACCTTGAGATGCTTCTTACGGAGCACTCCTTAGTTGCCCTGGCTGTGGTGTTTCGGGTCGTTGTCATGCTGGAAGACCCAGCCACGACCCATCTTCAATGCTCTTACTGAGGGAAGGAGGTTGTTGGCCAAGATCTTGCGATACATGGCCCCATCCATCCTCCCCTCAATACGGTGCAGTTGTCCTGTCCCCTTTGCAGAAAAGCATCCCCAAAGAATGATGTTTCCACCTCCATGCTTCACGGTTGGGATGGCATTCTTGGGGTTGTACTCATCCTTCTTCTTCCTCCAAACACGGCGAGTGGAGTTTTAGACCAAAAAGCTCTATTTTTGTCTCATCAGACCACATGACCTTCTCCCATTCCTCCTCTAGATCATCCAGATGGTCATTGGCAAACTTCAGATGGGCCTGGACATTCGCTGGCTTGAGCAGGGGGACCTTGCGTGCGCTGCAGAATTTTTATCCATGACGGCGTAGTGTGTTACTAATGGTTTTCTTTGAGACTGTGGTCCCAGCTCTCTTCAGGTCATTGACCAGGTCCTGCCGTGTAGTTCTGGGCTGATCCCTCACCTTCCTCATGATCATTGATGCCCCACAAGGTGAGATCTTGCATGGAGCCCCAGACCGAGGGTGATTTACCGTCATCTTGAACTTCTTCCATTTTCTAATAATGTGCCAACAGTTGTTGCCTTCTCACCAAGCTGCTTGCCTATTGTCCTGTAGCCCATCCCAGCCTTGTCGGGTCTACAATTTTATCCCTGATGTCCTTACACAGCTCTCTGGTCTTGGCCATTGTGGAGAGGTGGGAGTCTGTTTGATTGAGTGTGTGGACAGGTGTCTTTTATACAGGTAACGAGTTCAAACAGGTGCAGGTAATACAGGTAATGAGTGGAGAACAGGAGGGCTTCTTAAAGAAAAGCCGGAATTCTTACTGGTTGGTAGGTGATCAAATACTTATGTCATGCAATAAAATGCAAATTAATTACTTAAAAATCATTCAATGTGATTTTCTGGATTTTCTTTTGTGATTCCGTCTCTCACAGTTTAAGTGTACCTATGATAAAAATTACAGACCTCTACATGCTTTGTAAGTAGGAAAACCTGCAAAATCGGCAGTGTATCAAATACTTGTTCTCCCCACTGTATATATATGGTTTTGGGGCTGACCACAGCACAGAGACAGCCTTATTTAAAGTGGTATATGATCTTAGAGCCAACACAGATGCCAAACAGCTCTCTGTCCTTGTACTCTTGGATTTAAGTGCTGCATTCGACACTGTTGACCATGATGTCCTTCTGGACAGACTGGAGGGAGCGGTTGGCCTCTGTTTGACCATGATTGTCCTTCTGGACAGACTGGAGAGGTAGGTTGGCCTCTGTTGACCATGATGTCCTTCTGGACAGACTGGAGAGGTGGTTGGCCTCTGTTGACCATGATGTCCTTCTGGACATACTGGAGAGGTGGTTGGCCTCTGTTGACCATGATGTCCTTCTGGACAGACTGGAGAGGTGGGTTGGCCTCTGTTGACCATGATGTCCTTCTGGACGAATACTGGAGAGGTGGTTGGCCTCTGTTGACCATGATGTCCTTCTGGACAGACTGGAGAGGTGGGTTGGCCTCTGTTGACCATGATGTCCTTCTGGACAGACTGGAGAGGTGGTTGGCCTCTGTTGACCATGATGTCCTTCTGGACAGACTGGAGAGGTGTTGGCCTCTGTTGACCATGATGTCCTTCTGGACAGACAGGAGAGGTGGGTTGGCCTCTGTTGACCATGATGTCCTTCTGGACGTACTGGAGAGGTGGGTTGGCCTCTGTTGACCATGATGTCCTTCTGGACAGACTGGAGAGGTGGTTGGCCTCTGCTGACCATGATGTCCTTCTGGACAGACTGGAGAGGTGGTTGGCCTCTGTTGACCATGATGTCCTTCTGGACAGACTGGAGAGGTGGGTTTGGTTTGTACCTGATTCCTTTTGGACGAGGAGGGGGGGGTTGGCCTCTTTTTGCCATGTGTCCTTCGGGACAGACGGAGAGGTGGGTTGGCCTCTGTGACCATGTTTTCCCCTTCTGGGACGTAGGGAGAGGTGGGTTGGCCTCTGTTGACCATAGTCCTTTTGGAAAACTGGGAGGTGGTTGGCCTTTTTTTCCCATATGCCCTTTTGGGACAGACTGGAGAGGGGGGTTTTGGCCTTTTGACCATAGTCCTTCTGGACGTACGGGAGAGGTGGGTTGGCCCTGTTGACCGATGTCCTTCGGGACAGATAGAGGGGGGTTTGGGCCCTCTCCGGCCCAGTTTAAATTGGTTAGGACCTATTTAACCCGGGTCGAAGTTTTTGTCCCCTTGGTAAAACAAACTCAGAGGAAAACAATAACCAGTGCCGTTCCACGGGTTTCCCTTTTTTGGGCCCGGCACTTTTAGTTTAAATGTTACCCCTTCCAGTGTTATCAGAAAGTACAGCATTGATCTTTGCTACTAAGCAGACGATACACAACTTTACAGTTCTTTTTCACCAAAGAATGTTAGCTACATTATTAGACTGTATTAGTGATTTAAATACTTGGATAGCTTACAACTACCTCCAGCTACAATAAATCAAGACAAGACCGAGGTATTTATTGTGGAGCCAAAGCACAGAGAGAGAATCTGGCTGCACACTTTAATTAACGGGCAATAAAGATCACACATTAGGAATGTGACCAAAATAGCTTTTTACCACCTGAGGAACATTGCCAAGGTGCGGCCGTTTCTCTCTCAGGCTGATACAGAGAGACTCATCCATGCTTTTATTACAAGCAGGCTTAACTACTGTAATACTCTCCTGTCTGGTCTACCCAAGAAAGCCATTGGTCAACTGCAGAACCTACAGAATGCTGCAGCATGGGTACCGACCAAGACCAGACAGAACGCACATTACACCGGTTTTAAGGTCTCTGCACTGGCTGCCTTTGAGTTTTTGAATTAATTTGAAGATTATTCTATTTGTTTTTAAATCAATCCACGATTGTGTACCCCAATACTGTCAGACATGCTTTCAAGTTATCCCTCAGGTCCTCTGGCACTGGCCTTTTTAATATCCCAAAGCCTAGGAACGAGGTTTTAAGGCACCCGACACCCCCCCAAATAAGGCCTGCCAGAACCGGGGGGGGAAACTGTGCCCTATTTGGTTCCTTTTTTGGGTCCGAGGGGGCCCGAGAACTGCCTTTTTACCCCCTTAAATTTCTTTGGGGGGTTTTTTTTTTTCCTTTTTTTTAAAAATTTTTTGTACTAAGTTTTAGGGGGTTTTAAAAAATTTTTGGAAAAAAAAACGATTCTTGTTTTACGATTTTCTTCTTACACGACCAGGCCCCAAACACCCACACCCAAACCCCTCAGGGCAGGAAAGAACGGTTGGGAATTTTGTAAACCAACTCGGGCCCCCCCCCAAAACAAAAATTTAAATTTTTTAAAAAAAAAGGAAAATTAGGTTTTTTTGAAAAAAAAATAATATCTTATGATCGGGCTGTAGACACATAAACAAAAGTAAAAGGGAAAAAAGGGGAAAAAAGGGTGTAAAAAACCCACTGGTGAAAAAAACTGGAAAAGTTTTCTCGCCTGAGGTAGAGTATCTATGATAAGCTGTAGACCACACTATTTACCAAGGAGAGTTTTCATCTATATTTTCATAGCTGTCCATTTACCCCACAAACCAATGCTGGCATTAAGATTGCACTCAATGAGCTGTATAAGGCCATAAGTAAACAGGAAAACGTTCATCCAGAGGCAGCGCTCCTAGTGGCCGGGGACTTTAATGTAGGGGAAACTTAAATCAGTTCTACCTCATTTCTACCAGCATGTTAAATGTGCAACCAGAGGAAAGAAACTCTTAGACCCGCCTTTACTCCACACACAGAGACGCATACAAAGCTCTCCCCTCGCCCTCCATTTGGCAAATCTGACCATAACTCTATCCTCCTGATTCCTGCTTATAAGCAAAAACTAAAGCAGGAAGCACCAGTGACTCGGTTAATAAAAAAGTGGTCAGATGACACAGATGCTAAGCTACAGGACTGTTTTGCTAGTACGACTGGAACATGTTCCGGGATTCTTCAGATAGCATTGAGGAGTGCATCACATCAGTCACTGGCTTCATCAATAAGTGCATTGATGACATTGTACCCACAGTGACCGTACGTACATACCCCAACCAGAAGCCATGGATTACAGGCAACATCCGCACTGAGCTAAAGGGTAGAGCTGCCGCTTTCAAGGAGCAGGACTCTAACCCGGACGCTTATAAGAAATCCCGCTATGCCCTCCGATGAACCATCAAACAGGCAAAGAGTCAATACAGGACTAAGATTGAAGCGTACTACACCGGCTCTGATGCTCGTCGGATGTGGCAGGGCTTGAAAACTATTACAGACTACAAAGGGAAGCACAGCCGCGAGCTGCCCAGTGACACAAGCCTATCAGACGAGCTAAACCACTTCTATGCTCGCTTCGAGGCAAGCAACACTGAAGCATGCATGAGAGCACCAGCTGTTCCAGATGACTATGTGATCACGCTCTCCGTAGCCGATGTGAGTAAGACTTTTAAGCAGGTCGCTGGGCCAGACGGATTACCAGGACGGATTACTCCGAGCATGTGCTGACCAACTGGCAAGTGTCTTCACTGACATTTTCAACATGTCCCTGACTGAGTCTGTAATACCAACATGTTTCAAGCAGACCACCATAGTCCCCGTGCCCAAGGACTCCAAGATAACCTGCCTAAATGACTACCGACCCATAGCACTGATGTCTGTAGCCATGAAGTGCTTTGAAAGGCTGGTCATGGCTCACATCAACACCATTATCCAAGAAACCCTAGACCCACTCCCAATTTGCATACCGCCCCACAGATCCACAGATGATGCAATCTCTATTGCACTCCACATTGCCCTTTCTCCCCTGGACAAGAGGAACACCTACGTGAGAATGCTATTCATTGACTACAGCTCAGCGTTCAACACCATAGTGCCCTCAAAGCTCATCACTAAGCTAAGGATCCTGGGACTAACCTCCCTCTGCAAATGAATCCTGGACTTCCTGACGGGCCGCCCCCAGGTTGTAAGGGTAGGTAACAACACATCTGCCACGCTGATCCTCAACACGGTGGCCCCTCAGGGGTGCGTGCTCAGTCCCCTCCTGTACTCCCTGTTCACCCATGACTGCATGGCCAGGCACGACTCCAACACCATCATTAAGTTTGCCGACGACACAACAGTGGTAGGCCTGATCACCGACAACGATGAGACCAGCCTATAGGGAGGAGGTCAGAGACCTGGCCGTGTGGTACCAGGATAACAACCTTCCCTCATCGTGAACAAGACAAAGGAGATGATTGTGGTCTACAGGAAAAGAAGGACCGAGGCACGCCCCCATTCTCATCGACAGGGCTGTAGTGAGCAGGTTGAGAGCTTCAAGTTCCTTGGTGTCCCACATCACCAACAAACTATCATGGTCCAACACAACCAAGACAGTCATGAAGACGGCACGACAAAGCCTATTCCCAATTCCCCCGTTCAGGATACTGAAAGGATTTGGCATGGGTCCTCAGATCCTCAAAAAGTTTATACAGCTGCACCATCGAGAGCATCCTGACTGGTTGCATCAATGCCTGGTATGGCAACAGCTCGGCCTCCGACCGTAAGGCACTACAGAGGGTAGTCCGTATGGCCCAGTACATCACTGGGGCCAAGCTTCCTGCCATCCAGGACCTCTATACCAGGCGGTGTCGAGGAAGGCCCCTCAAAATTGTCAAAGACTCCAGCCACCCTAGTCATAGACTGTTCTCCTTGCTTACCGCCACGGCAAGCGGTACCGGAGCGCCAAGTCTTGGTCCCAAAGACTTCTCAACAGCTTCTACCCCCAAGCCATAAGACTCCTGAACAGCTAATCATTGCTACCCAGACTATTTGCACTGCCCCCCCACCCCATCATTTTTACCTGCTGCTGACTCTGTTAATTATTTATGCATAGTCACTTTAAAACTCTAACCCACATGTACATATTACTTCAACTACCGTCAACTAGCCGGTGCCCCCGCACATTGACTCTCCACCGTATCCCACTGTATATAGCCTCCCTACTGTTATTTTATTTTACTTCTGCTCTTTTTTCTCAAACACTTTTGTTGTTGTTTGTTTTTTTACTTTTTACTTTTTATAAAAAATAATGCATTGTTGGGTAATGGCGTGTAACGGTAAGCATGTCATTCACGGTAATGTCTACACCATGTTGTATTCGGCAAATAAAATTTGATTTGATTTGATTTGATTTGAAAGGGCCTTCCCAAACTGTTGCCACAAAGTTGGAGCACAGAATCATCTAGAAGTCTTGTATGCTGTAGCGTTAAGATCCCTTCACTGGAACTATGGGGCCTAGCTTGAACCGAGTTTCAGTCCTTCCAGAGATTTGAGACTGGGACGGAGGTTCACCTTCCAGTAGGACAATGACCCTAAGCATACTGCTAAAGCAACGCTCGAGTGGTTTAAGGGGAAACATTTAAATGTCTTGGAATGGCCTAGTCAAAGCCCAACCTCAATCCAATTGAGAATCTGTGGTATGACTTAAAGATTGCTGTACACCAGCGGAACCCATCCAACTTGAAGGAGCTGGAGCAGTTTTTACCTTGAAGAATGGGCAAAATCCCAGTGGCTAGATGTGCCAAGCTTATAGAGACATACCCCAAGAACTTGCAGCTGTAATTGCTGCAAAAGGTGGCTCTACAAAGTATTGACTTTGGGGGGGGTTTTGCTCAAGTTTTCAGTTTCTTTGTCTTATTTCTTGTTTGTTTCACCCCCCAAAAATATTTTGCATCTTCAAAGTGGTAGGCATGTTGTGTAAATCAAATGGATACAACCCCCCCCCCCCAAAATCCATTTAGATTCCAGGTTGTAAGGCAACAAAATAGGAAAAAACTGCCAAGGGGGGTGAATAACCCCCACGCCGGTGTAGAAGGGGGGCTCCATCCGGGTTTTTGGGGTTTTAAAGAAAAATTTCTAAAAAAAAGTTTTTTTTTTTTGTTGCTTTTCCTTTTATTTTGCTGAACTCCCCCGGGGCTTAAATGCCCTTAATGTTTTTTTCGGTGCCATTAATTAAGTTTCTTGGGGGTGGGGCCCTTCAAAACACAAGAAAGTACCCTTTAAAAAATTTCCAGGCCCTGGTCAATAAACCCATTTTAAAAAAATGAAAGTAACCGGTGGGGGCCCGGGAAGGGGAAAGAAAAAGACTGGTTTATTTTTTTTTTGGATCGGGGGAGGGGGGTTTTTTTGAAGTAAAGGGGGGTTGGTTTTTGTTGGGGGGAGGGGGGTTTTTTTGGGGGATTTTGAAGGGGGAGTTGGGGGGGAGGGTTGTTTTCCCCTAAACACAATGTGGGGGGTTTTTTTTGGGATGGGGGGTATTTGTTTTTAAAAAGGGGGGATTAAAAAAAAAAAAAAAAGTTAAAGGGGTTTTCCAAATTTATGTTTTTTAATTTAAAAAAAATGATTTTTTCGAAACAAAATTTTAATGACCCAAATTTTCTTTCGGCCCAACAACCCATGACCCAAAATTACAGGATTCTTTTTGGAACCATAATAACCCGCCCAAATTCTAAAATTTGGATTGTTGGGTAAAAACTTCCCAACTCTAAATAAAACAAATTTTTGGGAATAATTTGGGGGGTTTGAACATTTTAAGGAATAATTTTTACTTGGCTTTTCCTGGGATTTTGGGGAAAATGTTATTGTCAAAAAAATAAATTCAAAAGGTTGTAAGATGGGGAGAGGGGCTGTCCGTGGTAAAGAATGCTCTGCTTTTTGACACCACACCCACAAAAAAAGATATAAAAAATAAAAAAATAAAAAAACAAGTCCGGAGGGGGGTTTTTTTGCCACCCTGGGTAAAGGGTGTAAGAAAGCAGAAAACGCCCCCGGGCCCCGAACAAGGGATTTGCTCTTCATTGTAATCAGAGGGCTGATATAAATAGTATGCATGCCAGTCTCTCTTGGTTAAGAGTTGAGGAGAGACTGACGGCATCACTTCTTGTTTTTATAAGAAACATTCATGTGTTGAAAATTCCAAATGGGTTTGCAATAGTTAACTTACACACCCCACACTTACGCCACCAGGGGTCTTTTCACAGTCCCCAAAATCCAGAACAAATTCAAGAAAGCGTACAGTATTATATTAGAGCCAATATACATGGAACTCCCTTCCATCTCAAATTGCTCAAATAAACAGCAGACCTGACCGGCACAACGCCTCTCCCCTATTTGACCTAAATATACTGTGTGTATGTATTGATATGTAGGCTACGTGTGCCGTTCATTAATGTTCTGTATTATGTCATGTTTCATGTTTCATGAAGACCCCAGGAAGAGTAGCAACATCTAATGTTGATGCTAATAAAATAACAAATACCCGATATGGTCATATTCTGTTCCCTTCCTATGTTATATTTTACGTCATTTTAGCAGACGCTCTTCTCCAGAGCGACTTACAGGAGCAATTAGGGTTAAGTGCCTTGCTCAAGGGCGAAATCGACACATATTTTTCCACCTAGTCGGCTCGGGGATTAGAACCAGCGACCTTTCGGTTACTGGCACAACGCTCTTACCCACTAAGCTACCTGCCATCCAGTCTGCGTGAGGTGGAATAGGGCTGTTTAATAAGTAATATTCTGTTTCCTTCCTATAGGCCAGTCTGGACGAGGCCACTGACCCGTGGGGTATCAAGGTGGAGCGTGTGGAGATTAAGGATGTGAAGCTTCCCCACCAGTTGCAGCGAGCGATGGCTGCAGAGGCAGAGGCCAGCCGTGAGGCCAGGGCTAAAGTGAGCACACACACACACACAACACAGTATAATGTGATCCCTTCAGATCTGATCTCTGTAGATCTGTTCCATTCCACTTATTTTTTTTCTCCCCTCTCTAGGTGATAGCGGCGGAGGGGGAGATGAACGCCTCCCGGGCCCTGAAGGAGGCGTCTCTAGTGATCGCTGAATCTCCCTCGGGTCTCCAGCTGCGTTACCTGCAGACACTCACTACCATCGCGGCAGAGAAGAACTCCACCATCATCTTCCCGCTGCCCATGGACGTCATCAGCCACTTCATGAAGAAGTGATGTCATTAACACTCACCATCCACCACTCCTGTCTAATGCAACATTCAATCAGTTGATTCAGGTGATTAGTTGATTTTACAATTCAAGAATGTATCTAAAAGCTTCATTTATTTTCAATGAGGATTGTTTCAGATTTCAGGTTCTGGTTTAGATGGGAATAAAACACAATCCAGTAACCTTTTAAAGACTGTATATCTGCATGGTCAAGACGTCTTCATTTGTCTGTTATTGTGGAAATTGAAAACCATTTACTTTTTTTTCTAGTGAAAAAAATAAATATATACAAATATGTTGAAATACACTGTTATATTGATAATTTATTGGATATTATAAACTGGGTGGTTCGAGCCCTGAATGCTGATTGGCTGACAGCTGTGGTATATCAAACCGTATACGTTGGTAACTAGTTTATAAAAGCAATAAGGCACCTCAGGGGTTTGTGATATATGGCCAATATACCACGGTTAAGGGCTGTGTCCAGTCACGCCGCATTGCATAAGAACAGCCCTTAGCCATGGTATATTGGCCATATACCACACCCCCTCGGGCCTTATTGCTTAATTGAATGTTATTTTTGATCTTTATATTTCGATATTCCTTAATACACTACAATTGAGAAATCATGCATGTATACTGAACAAAAATATAAACGCAACATGTAAAGGGCTGGTCCTATGTTTCATGAGCTGAAATAAAAGATCCCAGAAATGTTCCATACGCAGAAAAAGCTTATTTCTCTCAAAGTACAGTGAGGGAAAAAAGTATTTGATCCCCTGCTGATTTTGTACGTTTGCCCACTGAAAAAGAAATGATCAGTCTATAATTTTAATAGTAGGTTTATTTGAACAGTGAGAGACAGAATAACAACAAAATAATCCAGAACAATGCATGTCAAAAAATGTTATAAATTGATTTGCATTTTAATGAGGGAAATAAGTATTAGACCCCCTCTCAATCAGAAAGATTTCTGGCTCCCAGGTGTCTTTTATACAGGTAACGATCTGAGATTAGGAGCACACTCTTAAAGGGAGTGCTCCTAATCTCAGTTTGTTACCTGTATAAAAGACACCTGTACACAGAAACAATCAATTAATCAGATTCCAAACTCTCCGCCATGGCCAAGACCAAAGAGCTCTCCAAGGATGTCAGGGACAAGATTGTAGACCTACACAAGAATGGAATGGGATACAAGACCATCGCCAAGGCTGGAATGGGCTACAAGACCATCGCCAAGCAGCTTGGTGAGAAGGTGACAACAGTTGGTGCGATTATTCGCAAATGAAAGAAACACAAAATAACTGTCAATCTCCCTCGGCCTGGGGCTCCATGCAAGATCACACCTCTTGGAGTTGCAATGATCATGAGAACAGTGAGGAATCAGCCCAGAACTACGCGGGAGGATCTTGCCAATGATCTCAAGGCAGCTGGGACCATAGTCACCAAGAAAACAATTGGTAACCACACTACGCCGTGAAGGACTGAAATCCTGCAGCGCCCGCAAGGTCCCCCTGCTCAAGAAAGCACATATACAGGGCCGTCTGAAGTTTGCCAATGAACATCTGAATGATTCAGAAGAGAACTGGGTGAAAGTGTTGTGGTCAGATGAGACCAAAATCGAGCTCTTTGGTATCAACTCAACTCGCCGTGCTTGGAGGAGGAGGAATGCTGCCTATGACCCCAAGAACACCATCCCCACCGTCAAAACATGGAGGTGGAAACATTATGCTTTGGGGGTGTTTTTCTGCTAAGGGGACAGGACAACTTCACCGCATCAAAGGGACGATGGACTGGGCCATGTACCGTCAAATCTTGGGTGAGAACCTCCTTCCCTCAGCCAGGGCATTGAAAATGGGTCGTGGATGGGTATTCCAGCATGACAATGACCCAAAACACACGGCCAAGGCAACAAAGGAGTGGCTCAAGAAGAAGCACATTAAGGTCCTGGAGTGGCCTAGCCAGTCTCCAGACCTTAATCCCATAGAAAATCTGTGGAGGGAGCTGAAGGTTTGAGTTGCCAAACGTCAGCCTCAAAACCTTAATGACTTGGAGAAGATCTGCAAAGAGTGGGACAAAATCCCTCCTGAGATGTGTGCAAACCTGGTGGCCAACTACAAGAAACGTCTGACCTCTGTGATTGCCAACAAGGGTTTTGCCACCAAGTACCAAGTCATGTTTTGCAGAGGGGTCAAATACTTATTTCCCTCATTAAAATGCAAATCAATTCATATTTTTTTTTACATGCGTTTTTCTGGATTTTTTTGTTGTTATTCTGTCTCTCACTGTTCAAATAAACCTACCATTTTAATTATAGACTGATCATGTCTTTGTCAGTGGGCAAACGTTTTTTCCCTTACTGTAGATAGTGTAAATGAGAGCTCATAAAAAATACTAGCTAGCTATAAAAAAAAATGTGTGTACACTCAATCAGATCAAGCGTTAACCGTCGATAGCAGACACCCGCATAGCAGATGTTTTGGCATGTTGGAGGTGGGACTCAGTTAGAGCCATAATAATAATATGCCATTTAGCAGACGCTTTTATCCAAAGCGACTTAGTCATGCGTGCATACATTTTTACGTATGGGTGGTCCCGGGGATCGAACCCCACTACCCTGGTGTTACAAGCGCCGTGCTCTACCAGCTGAGCTACAGAGGACCACAAACTGGTGAGCAGCTGCTCTTTCGATCAGTGTCACCACTCACATTAGAAGTTCAGAAAGAGAAAGTTTAGGCTATATAGAAATAATTATGCTCAAATAGAAAAATCATTCAACGAAATATGGAGGCGTGTGTTGATTGTTTATAACGTTCATGATTCGTATCCTCGATTGCACAGTCTATTTTATCGAAATGTTATTAGAAATCAGTAGGTGATTTGGCTGTTCTATATTTGTTGTATGTGAGTTGTTCATTTAGATCAACTGAGAACAAGTGTTCGTTTGGTTCTTTTCAAACATTCCGGTGTTCGAACGTGTAAACATGGCTGGATGTGATTTCTATTCATGTGTGCCACCAATGGCAATGTCTGCTTTAGGTGTAATGCCGCCGGGAGCCACTTGTGGATTTGACAGCTCTAACTCAGTTCCACCTCCGACACCGCCAAAACAACCACTACACGCACGTCGGCTAAAGGCGGCAACAACCTCCACTCCGTTGATCTACGTGCGTGTGTGCACTTTGGTGGAGTCGTTTTTTTGGGTGGCAGAGGACTCTTTTCGTTGCGTTCCACCCAGAGAGGAAGTCCGCCTTGTACAGTGCATTCGGAAAATATTCAGACCCCTTTTTTCACATTTTGTTACGTTACAGCCTTATTCTAAAATGGATTAACTTGTTTTTTTCCCTTCATCAATCTACACACAATACCCCATAATGATAAAGCAAAAACTGGTTTTTAGACATTTTTGCCAATTGATTAAAAAAAAAAACGGAATTATCACATTTACATAAGTATTCAGACCCTTTACTCAGTATTTTGTTGAAGCACCTTTGGCAGCGATTACAGCCTTGAGTCTTCTTGGGTATGACGCTACAAGCTTGGCACACCTGTATTTAGGGAGTTTCTCCCATTCTTCTCTGCAGATCCTCTCAAGCGCTATCAGATCCCCAGTAGACATAATAATAATATGCCATTTAGCAGACGCTTTTATCCAAAGCGACTTACAGTCATGTGTGCATACATTTTTACGTATGGGTGGTCCCGGGGATCGAACCCACTACCCTGGCGTTACAAGCACCGTGCTCTACCAGCTGAGCTACAGAGGATCACATGTCACTGCTGAGAGGTAGATCCCCAGTAGATATGTCACTGCTGAGAGGTAGATCCCCAGTAGATATGTCACTGCTGAGAGGTAGATCCCCAGTAGATATGTCACTGCTGAGAGGTAGATCCCCAGTAGATATGTCACTGCTGAGAGGTAGATCCCCAGTAGATATGTCACTGCTGAGAGGTAGATCCCCAGTAGACATGTCACTGATTTGATCTGATTTAGATTCTAAAACAATATTCTGAACAATACATTGAGCAATTTGTCATTCAACCAAACTGGTAGTGGGGATTCTGAAATAGATGCAGTTTAATAATGTTCAGTTTGATAAAAGTACTAACAGAAAAAATGGAGTTGACTTGGTGGTGATCTCAGAACGGTAGCAGGGGTAAGAGTGATACACAGGGCTCAGTATCTCAGAACGGTAGTAGGGGTAAGAGCGATACACAGGGCTCAGTATCTCAGAACGGTAGTAGGGGTAAGAGTGATACACAGGGCTCAGTATCTCAGAACGGTAGTAGGGGTAAGAGTGATACACAGGGCTCAGTATCTCAGAACGGTAGCAGGGGTAAGAGTGATACACAGGGCTCAGTATCTCAGAACGGTAGTAGGGGTAAGAGTGATACACAGGGCTCAGTATCTCAGAACGGTAGTAGGGGTAAGAGCGATACACAGGGCTCAGTATCTCAGAACGGTAGTAGGGGTAAGAGTGATACACAGGGCTCAGTATCTCAGAACGGTAGTAGGGGTAAGAGTGATACACAGGGCTCAGTATCTCAGAACGGTAGTAGGGGTAAGAGCGATACACAGACTCCAGGCTCAGTATCTCAGAACGGTAGTAGGGGTAAGAGCGATACAGAGGGCTCAGTATCTCAGAACGGTAGTAGGGGTAAGAGCGATACACAGGGCTCAGTATCTCAGAGCGATACACAGGGCTCAGTATCTCAGAACGGTAGTAGGGGTAAGAGCGATGCACAGGGCTCAGTATCTCAGAACGGTAGTAGGGGTAAGAGCGATGCACAGGGCTCAGTATCTCAGAGCGATACACAGGGCTCAGTATCTCAGAACGGTAGTAGGGGTAAGAGTGATACACAGGGCTCAGTATCTCAGAACGGTAGTAGGGGTAAGAGCGATGCACAGGGCTCAGTATCTCAGAACGGTAGTAGGGGTAAGAGCGATGCACAGGGCTCAGTATCTCAGAACGGTAGTAGGGGTAAGAGTGATACACAGGGCTCAGTATCTCAGAACGGTAGCAGGGGTAAGTGCGATGCACAGGGCTCAGTATCTCAGAACGGTAGTAGGGGTAAGAGCGATGCACAGGGCTCAGTATCTCAGAACGGTAGTAGGGGTAAGAGCGATACACAGGGCTCAGTATCTCAGAACGGTAGTAGGGGTAAGAGCGATGCACAGGGCTCAGTATCTCAGAACGGTAGTAGGGGTAAGAGTGATACACAGGGCTCAGTATCTCAGAACGGTAGCAGGGGTAAGAGCGATGCACAGGGCTCAGTATCTCAGAACGGTAGTAGGGGTAAGAGCGATGCACAGGGCTCAGAACGGTAGTAGGGGTAAGAGCGATACACAGGGCTCAGTATCTCAGAACGGTAGTAGGGATAAGAGTGATACACAGGGCTCAGTATCTCAGAACGGTAGCAGGGGTTAGAGCGATACACAGGGCTCAGTATCTCAGAGTGATACACAGGGCTCAGTATCTCAGAACGGTAGTAGGGGTTAGAGCGATACACAGGGCTCAGTATCTCAGAACGGTAGTAGGGGTAAGAGTGATACACAGGGCTCAGTATCTCAGAACGGTAGTAGGGGTAAGAGTGATACACAGGGCTCAGTATCTCAGAACGGTAGTAGGGGTAAGAGCGATACACAGGGCTCAGTATCTCAGAACGGTAGTAGGGTAAGAGCGATACACAGGGCTCAGTATCCTCAGAGTGAACACAGGGCTCGTATCTCAGAACGGTAGTCGGGGTAAGAGTGATAACACAGGGCTCAGTATCTCAGAACGGTAGTAGGGGTAGAGTGATACACAGGGCTCAGTATCTCAGAGTGATACACAGGCTCAGTATCTCAGAACGGTAGTAGGGGTAAGAGTGATACACAGGGCTCATTATCTCAAACGGTAGTAGGGGTAAGAGCGATACACAGGGCTCAGTATCTCAGAGCGATACACAGGGCTCAGTATCTCAGAACTGGTAGTAGGGGTAAGAGTGATACACAGGGCTCAGTATCTCAGAACGGTAGTAAGGGGTAAGAGTGATACACAGGGCTCAGTATCTCAGAACGGTAGTAGGGGTAAGAGTGATACACAGGGTTTTAGAATCTCAGAACGGTAGTAGGGGTAAGAGAGATACACAGGCTCAGTATCTCAGAACGGTAGTAGGGGGAAGAGTGATACACGGCTCAGTATCTCAGAACGGTAGTAGGGGGAAAGGGGATACACAGGGCTCAGTATCTCAGAACGGTTTGTAGGGGGTAAGAGAGATACACAGGGCTCAGTATCTCAGAACGGTGTAGGGGGAAGAGGATACACAGGGCTCAGTATCTCAGAACGGTAGTAGGGGGAAGAGTGATACACAGGGCTCAGTATCTCAGAGCGATGCACAGGGCTCAGTATCTCAGAACGGTAGTAGGGGTAAGAGTGACACAGGGCTCAGTATCTCAGAATGGTAGTAGGGGTAAGAGCGATCACAGGGCTCAGTATCTCAGAACGGTTTGTAGGGGTAAGAGCGATACACAGGGCTCAGTATCTCAGAACGGTTAGTAGGGGGAAAATGATACACGGGCTCAGTATCTCAGAACGGTAAGTAGGGGTCAGAGTGATACACAGGCTCAGTATCTCAGAATGGTAGTAGGGGTAAGAGTGATACACAGGCTCAAATAGCTCAGAACGGTAGTAGGGGTAAGAGCGATACACAGGGCTCAGTATCTCAAGTGATACACAGGCTCAGTATCTCGACGGTAGTAGGGTAAGATTGATACACAGGCTCAGTATCCAGAACCCGGGACAGGGGTAAGGTGATACACAGGCCCCAGTATCTCGAACGGTGTAGGGGTAAGGCGATACACAGGCTCTATCTCGAGTGATACACGGCTCATATCTCAGAACGGTATAAGGGGTTAGAGCGATAACAGGCCTCAGTATCCTCCGAAAGGTATAGGTAAGATTGATACACGGGCTCAGTATCTCAGAAACTAATAGGGTAAGAGTGATACACAGGCCCCCGTATCTCCGAACGGTAGTAGGGTAAGATGATACACAGGGCTCAGTACTCAGAACGGTAGTAGGGATAAGAGTGATACACAGGCCCCATATCTCAAGAGTGATACACAGGGCTCAGTATCTCAGAACGGTAGCAGGGATAAGAGCGATGCACAGGGCTCAGTATCTCAGAACGGTAGTAGGGGTAAGAGCGATACACAGGCTCAGTATCTCAGAGCGATACACAGGGCTCAGTATCTCAAGAACGGTAGTAGGGGTAGAGTGATACACAGGGCTCAGTATCTCAGAACGTAGCAGGGGTAAGAGGATACACAGGGCTCAGTATCTCAGAACGGTAGTAGGGGTAAGAGTGATACACAGGGCTCGTATCTCAAACGGTAGTAGCGGTACGAGCGATCACAGGGCTCAGTATCTCAGAACGGTTAGTATAGGGGTAAGAGTGATAACACAGGGCTCAGTATCTCAGAACGGTAGTAGGGTAAGAGTGATACACAGGGCTCAGTATCTCAAACGGTAGTAGGGGTAAGAGCGATACACAGACTCCAGGCTCAGTATCTCAGAACGGTAGTAGGGGTAAGAGCGATACAAGGGCTTCAGTATCTCAGAACGGTAGTAGGGGAAGAGCGATACACAGGGCTCAGTATCTCAGAGCGATACACAGGGCTCAGTATCTCAGAACGGTAGTAGGGGTAAGAGCGATGCACAGGGCCTCAGTATCTCAGAAACGGTAGTAGGGGTAAGAGCGATGCACAGGGCTCAGTTATCTCAGAGCGATACACAGGGCTCCAGTATCTCAGAACGGTAGTAGGGGTAAGAGTGATACACAGGGCTCAGTATCTCAGAACGGTAGTAGGGGTAAGAGCGATGCACAGGGCTCAGTATCTCAGAACGGTAGTAGGGGTAAGAGCGATGCACAGGGCTCAGTATCTCAGAAACGGTATATAGGGGTAGAGTGATACACAGGGCTCAGTATCTCAGAACGGGTAGCAGGGGTAAGTGCGATGCACAGGGCTCAGTATCTCAGAACGGTAGTAGGGGTAAGAGCGATGCACAGGGCTCAGTAATCTCAGAACGGTAGTAGGGGGGGTAAGAGCGATACACAGGGCTCAGTATCTCAGAACGGTAGTAGGGGTAAGAGCGATGCACAGGGTCAGTATCTCAGAACGGTAGTAGGGGTAAGAGTGATACACAGGGCTCAGTATCTCAGAACGGTAGCAGGGGTAAGAGCGATGCAACAGGGCTCAGTATCTCAGAAAACGGTAGTAGGGGTAAGAGCGATGCACAGGGCTCAGAACGGTAGTAGGGGTAAGAGCGATACACAGGCTCAGTATCTCAGGAACGGTAGTAGGGATAAGAGTGATACACAGGGCTCAGTATCTCAGAACGGTAGCAGGGGTTAGAGCGATACCACAGGGCTCACGTATCTCAGAGTGATACACACGGGCTCAGTATCTCAGAACGGTAGTAGGGGTTAGAGCGATACACAGGGCTCAGTAGCTCAAACGGTAGTAGGGGTAAGAGTGATACACAGGGCTCGTATCTCAGAACGGTAGTAGGGGTAGAAGTGATACACAGGGCTCAGTATCTCAGAACGGGAGTAGGGGTAAGAGCGATACACAGGGCTCATTATCTCAGAACGGTAGTAGGGGTAAGAGCGATACACCGGGCTCAGCATCTCAGAGTGATACCACAGGGCTCAGTATCTCAGAACGGTAGTAGGGGGGTAAGAGTGATAACACAGGGCTCAGTATCTCAGAACGGTAGTAGGGGTAAGCGTGATACACAGGGCTCAGTATCTCAGAGTGATACACAGGGCTCAGTATCTCAGAACGGTAGTAGGGGTAAGAGTAATACACAGGGCTCAGTATCTCAGAACGGTAGTAGGGGTAAGAGCGATACACAGGGCTCAGTATCTCAGAGCGATACACATGGCCTCAGTAATCTCAGAACGGTAGTAGGGTAAGAGTGATACACAGGGCTCAGTACTCAAGAACGTAGTAGGGTAAGAGTGATACACAGGGCTCAGTATCTCAGAACGGTAGTAGGGGTAAGAGTGATACACAGGGTCTCAGTTATCTCAGAACGGTAGTAGGGGTAAGAGAGATACACAGGGCTCAGTATCTCAGAACGGTAGTAGGGGTAAGAGTGATACACAGGGCTCAGTATCTCAGAACGGTAGTAGGGGTAAGAGTGATACACAGGGCTCAGTATCTCAGAACGGTAGTAGGGGTAAAGAGATACACGGGCCAGTATCTCAGAACGGTAGTAGGGGGTAGAGGGTACACAGGGCTCAGTATCTCAAACGGTAGTAGGGGGGTTTAAAAGTGATCACAGGGGTCAGTATCTCAGAGCGATGCACAGGGCTCAGTTCTCGAACGGTATAGGGGTAAGAGTGATACACAGGGCTCAGTATCTCAAACGGTGTAGGGGTAAGACGATACACCCGGCTCAGTATCTCAGAACGGTAGTAGGGGTAAGAGGATACACAGGGGTCAGTATCTCAGAACGGTAGTAGGGGTAAGAGTGATACACAGGGCTCATGATCTCAGAACGGTAGAGTAGGGGTAAGAGTGATACACAGGGTCAGTATCTCAGAACGGTTTGTAGGGGTAAGAAAGGGTACACAGGGCTCAGTATCTCAGAACGGTAGTAGGGGGAAGAAGCGATACCAGGGGTCAGTATCTCAGAGTGATTACACAGGGCTCAGTTCTCAGAACGGTGTAGGGGTTAAGGTGATACAAGGGCTCAGTATCTCAGAACGGTAGCAGGGGTAAGAGTGATACACAGGGCTCAGTATCTCAGAACGGTAGTAGGGGTAAAGAGCGATACACAGGGCTCAGTATTTTCAGAGTGATACACAGGGCTCAGTATCTCAGAACGGTAGTAGGGGTTAGAGCGATACACAGGGCTCAGTATCTCAGAAACGGTAGTAGGGGTAAGAGTGATACACAGGGCTCAGTATCTCAGAAACGGTAGTAGGGGGTAAGAGCGATACACAGGGCTCAGTATCTCAGAACGGTAGTAGGGGTAAGAGTGATACACAGGGCTCAGTTATCTCAGAGTGATACACAGGGCTCATATCTCAGAACGGTAGCAGGGATAAGGAACGATGCCACAGGGCTCAGTATCTCAGAACGGTAGTAGGGGTGGAAAAGGGAGCGAATTTCACAGGGCTCAGTATCCTCAGAGCGATACACAGGCTCAGTATCTCAGAAAGGTAGTAGGGGGTAAAGGGAGTGATACACAGGGCTCAGTATCTCAGAACGGTAGTAGGGGTAAGAGTGATACACAGGGCTCATATCTCAGAACGTAGTAGTGGGGAAGAGTGATACACAAAGGGTCTATCTCAGAACGGTAGAGGGGTAAGAGTGATACACAGGGGTCATATCTCAGAACGGTAGTAGGGGTAAGAGCGATACACCCGGGCTCAGTATCTCAGAACGTAGTAGGGGTAAGAGCGATACACAGGGCTCAGTATCTCAGAACGGTAGTAGGGGTAAGAGCGATACACAGGGCTCAGTATCTCAGAACGTGGGAGTAGGGTAAAGAGCATACAAAAAGGGCTCAGTATCTCAGAACGGTAGTAGGGGTAGAGCGATACACAGGGCTCAGTTCTCAGAACGGTAGTAGGGGTAAAAGTGATACCCAAAAAAAGGGAAAGGGTCAGTATCTCAGAGCGATACACAGGGCTCAGTATACAGAACGGTATAGGGTAAGAGTGATACACAGGCTCAGTATCCCTCAGAGCGATACACAGGGGTCAGTATCTCAGAACGGTAGTAGGGGTAAGAGCGATACACAGGGCTCAGTATCCTCAAGTGATACACAGGGCTCAGTATCTCAGAAAAGGTAGTAGGGGTAAGAGTGATACCAGGGGTCAGTATCTCAGAACGGTAGTAGGGGTAAGAGCGATACACAGGGCTTCAGTATCTCGAACGGTAGTAGGGGTAAGAGCGATACACAGGGCTCAGTACTAAAAACGGTAGTAGGGTAAGAGCGATACACAGGGCTCAGTATTCAGAAACGGGTAGTAGGGGTAAGAGCGATACACAGGGCTCAGTATCTTTAGAACGGTAGTAGGGTAAGAGGATACACAGGGCTCAGTATTTTTCAGAACGGTAGTAGGGTAAAAAACGATAAACAGGGCTCAGTATCTCAGAACGGTAGCAGGGGTAAGAGCGATACACAGGCTCAGTATCTCAGAGTGATTTCAAGGGCTCAGTATCTCAGAACGGTAGTAGGGTAATAGCGATACACAGGGCTCAGTATCTCAGAACGGTAGTAGGGGTTAAGAGTGATACACAGGGCTCAGTATCTCAGAGTGATAAAACAGGCTCAGTATCTCAGAACGGTTTGTAGGGGTAAGAGCGATACACAGGCTCAGTATCTCAGAACGGTATAGGGGTAAGAGCGATACACAGGGCTCAGTATCCCCAGAAAGGTAGTAGGGGTAAGAGCGATACCCCAGGGCTCAGTATCTCAGAACGGTAGTTAAAAGGTAAGAGCGATACACAGGGCCAGTATCTCAGAACGGTAGTAGGGGTAAGGTGATACACAGGGCTCAGTATCTCAGAGTGATACAGGGCTCATTTTCTCAGAACGGTATAGGGGTTTAAAGCGATTTCACAGGGCTCGTATCTCAGGCTTCGTATCTCAGACCGGTAGTAAGGGTAAGAGTTATACACAGGGCTCAGTATCTCAGAACGGTAGTGGGGTAAGAGTGTAACCACAGGGCTCATTAATCTCAGAAACGGTAGTAGGGGTAAGATGGATAACACAGGGCTCAGTTCTCAAGAACGGTATTAGGGGTTAAGAGTGTATACACAGGGGCTCAGTATCTCAGAGTGATACACAGGGCTCAGTATCTCAGAACGGTAGTAGGGGTAAGAGTGATACACAGGGCTCAGTATCTCAGAACGGTAGTAGGGGTAAGAGTGATACACAGGGCTCAGTATCTCAGAACGGTAGTAGGGGTAAGAGCGATACACAGGGCTCAGTATCTCAGAACGGTAGTAGGGGTAAGAGCGATACACAGGGCTCAGTATCTCAGAACGGTAGTAGGGGTAAGAGCGATACACAGGGCTCAGTATCTCAGAACGATACACAGGGCTCAGTATCTCAGAACGGTAGTAGGGGTAAGAGTGATGCACAGGGCTCAGTATCTCAGAACGGTAGTAGGGGTAAGAGCGATACACAGGCTCTGGGCTCAGTAATAACACAGGTAACAAAGGAGGTTATAAGAGGGGTTTTTGATGTGGTGGACACGCAGACACTGTCATGCTGCCCTTTTTGGTTTCATTATAACTCATGCAGCACATCACAAGTTCAGCGGATAGTGGTTGCATGTTGTTTTGAGGTTATTATGGGTTAGTTGCCTCAGTCAGCTGTCATTGGAAAGTACCGTACATTTATAGTAGTTGTGATAATCTACTATGAACGAAGGCAAAGATTCAAGTCTTGTACAAAATTATACCTGTAGACCTACGGAGTTAATCCATAGTGCATGTGGTTACTGCACTACGGCAGAGTGTGGGTATATAGGACAGATTAAAAGATGAAGATGTGAAGTTAATTTGTACCTTTTCTCTCCAAATGATTTGAAACATTAAACACAAATGTAATATAATAAGAGTAATATAAAAAAAAGGTAACATTGTGATTATGACAATCTGTAAATTCAAACAAGATATAGGTTTTAGTTGTGTTATTTATTTTTAAAAAAAGATTTAGAGGAGGAGTAGAGAGGATGAGGGAGAAGACAAGAGGAGGAGGGTTGGAAAGAAGAGGAGGAGAGGAGAGGAGAGAGAGGGAGAGGGAGAGGAGAGAGAGGAGGAGGGAGAAGGAGAGAGGAGAGGAGAGGTCTAGAGTAGTAGGATAGAGGAGGGAGAGAGAGGATAAGATAGTAGCTAGAGGAGTAGGGAGCGAGGAGAGGCTGAGGATGAGAGTCGGCGAGACGATAGAGGATGCACGAGCGTAGCGATAGAGCTACGCAGTCGGAGCAGATACGGAGATAGAGAGAGAGTCAGGTCGAGAGCGGCGAGCTCGAGAGGCGTAGAGGTAACGCGTCGTTGCGATAGAGCGACTACAGGAGCAGCGATCGAGGACGAGGGAGTAGAGAGATCATGCTGCTGTGTTCCGTGTGGTAGCTCTAGTGACTGTCCACAGCTCTCAATCTCCTCTTCCTCCTCTTCCTCATCATCAGCTGTTAGTCGACTGGCCTCTTCATCCTTGTCCAGACGCAGACACATTACCACCCTGGAGACAGACAGACACATTACAACCCTGGAGACAGACACATTACCACCCTGGAGACAGACACATTACCACCCTGGAGACAGACAGACACATTACCACCCTGGAGACAGACAGACACATTACCACCCTGGAGACAGACAGACAGACAGACAGACAGACAGACATTACCACCCTGGAGACAGACAGACAGACAGACAGACAGACATTACCACCCTGGAGACAGACAGACTTTACCACCCTGGAGACAACAGACAACCTGAGAGAGAGCTCAACTACAATAACATTACAACCCTGGAGAGAGAGCTCAACTACAATACATTACAACCCGGAGAGAGAGCTCAATCACAATACATTACAACCCTGGAGAGAGAGCTCAACTACAATACATTACAACCCTGGAGAGAGAGCTCAACTAACTATACAATACATTACACAACCCTGGAGAGAGCTCAACTACAATATATTACAACCCTGGAGAGAGAGCTCACTACAATACATTACAAACCCTGGAGGAGAGCTCAACTACAATACATTACAAACCCCTGGAGAAAGAGCTCAATCACATATATTACAACCCTGGAGAGAGAGCTAACTACAATACATACAACCCTGGAGAGAGAGCTCAACTACCAATACATTACAACCCTGGAGAGAGAGCTCAATCACAATACATTACAACCCTGGGAGAGAGAGCTCATCACAATATATGTACAACCCCCTGGAGAGAGAGCTCAATCACATAACTTACCACTCCTGGAGAGAGAGCTCAATCACAATATATTACAACACCTGGAGAGAGAGCTCAACTACAATACATTACAAACCCGGCGAGAGCGAGCTCAACTACAATACATTACAACCCCCCTGGAGAGAGGACTCAATCACAATACATTACAACCCTGGAGAGAGAGCTCAATCATACTATATTACAACCCTGGAGAGAGAGCTCAACTACAATATATTACAACCCTGGAGAGAGAGCTCAATCACAATATATTACAAACCCTGGAGAGAGAGCTCAATCACAATATATTACAAACCTGGAGAGAGAGCTCAATTACAATACATTACAAACCCTGGAGAGAGAGCTCAATCACAATACATTACAAACCCTGGAGAGAGAGCTCAATCACAATATATTACAACCCTGGAGAGAGAGCTCAAACTACAATATATTACAACCCTGGAGAGAGAGCTCAATCACAATATATTACAACCCCCTGGAGAGAGAGCTCAACAACAATACATTACAACCCTGGAGAGAAAGCTCAATCACAATACATTACAACCCTGGAGAGAGAGCTCAACTACAATACATTACAACCCTGGAGAGAGAGCTCAACTACAATACATTACAACCCTGGAGAGAGAGCTCAAATACAATACATTACAACCCTGGAGAGAGAGCTCAATCACAATACATTACAACCCTGGAGAGAGAGCTCAATCACAATACATTACAACCCTGGAGAGAGAGCTCAACTACAATACATTACAAACCCTGGAGAGAGAGCTCAATCACATACATACAACCCTGGAGAGAGAGCTCAACTACAATACATACAACCCTGGAGAGAGAGCTCAACTACAATACATTACAACCCTGGAGAGAGAGCTCAATCACAACACATTACAACCCCTGGAGAGAGAGCTCAATCACAATACATTACAACCCTGGAGAGAGAGCTCAATCACAATATATTACAACCCTGGAGAGGAGAGCTCAATACAATATATTACAACCCTGGAGAGAGAGCTCAAACTACAATATATTACAACCCTGGAGAGAGAGCTCAACTACAATACATTACAAACCCTGGAGAGAGAGCTCAATCACAATAGATTACAACCCCCTGGAGAGAGAGCTCAACTACAATACATTACAACCCTGGAGAGGAGAGCTCAATCACAATATATTACAACCCTGGAGAGAGAGCTCAATCACAAATACATTACAACCCTGGGAGAGAGCTCAATCACAATATATTACAACCCTGGAGAGAGAGCTCAATCACAATACATTACAAACCCTGGAGAGAGAGCTCAACTATAATATATTACAACCCTGGAGAGAGAGCTCAATCACAATACATTACAACCCTGGAGAGAGAGCTCAACTACAATATATTACAACCCTGGAGAGAGAGCTCAACTACAATATATTACAACCCTGGAGAGAGAGCTCAATCACAATACATTACCAACCCTGGAGAGAGAGCTCAACTACAATACATTACAACCCTGGAGAGAGAGCTCAACTACAATATATTACAACCCTGGAGAGAGAGCTCAACTATAATACATTACAACCCTGGAGAGAGAGCTCAACTACAATACATTACAACCCTGGAGAGAGAGCTCAACTATAATACATTACAACCCTGGAGAGAGAGCTCAACTACAATACATTACAACCCTGGAGAGAGAGCTCAATCACAATATATTACAACCCTGGAGAGAGAGCTCAATCACAATATATTACAACCCTGGAGAGAGAGCTCAACTACAATAGATTACAACCCTGGAGAGAGAGCTCAATCACAATATATTACAACCCTGGAGAGAGAGCTCAATCACAATATATTACAACCCTGGAGAGAGAGCTCAACTACAATACATTACAACCCTGGAGAGAGAGCTCAATCACAATATATTACAACCCTGGAGAGAGAGCTCAACTACAATATATTACAACCCTGGAGAGAGAGCTCAACTACAATACATTACAACCCTAGAGAGAGAGCTCAATCACAATATATTACAACCCTGGAGAGAGAGCTCAATCACAATATATTACAACCCTGGAGAGAGAGCTCAATCACAATATATTACAACCCTGGAGAGAGAGCTCAACTACAATATATTACAACCCTGGAGAGAGAGCTCAACTACAATACATTACAACCCTAGAGAGAGAGCTCAATCACAATACATTGCAACCCTGGAGAGAGAGCTCAATCACAATACATTACAACCCTGGAGAGAGAGCTCAACTACAATACATTACAACCCTGGAAAGAGAGCTCAACTACAATACATTACAACCCTGGAGAGAGAGCTCAACTACAATATATTACAACCCTGGAGAGAGAGCTCAACTACAATAGATTACAACCCTGGAGAGAGAGCTCAACTACAATATATTACAACCCTGGAGAGAGAGCTCAACTACAATATATTACAACCCCGGAGAGAGAGCTCAACTACAATATATTACAACCCTGGAGAGAGAGCTCAACTACAATATATTACAACCCTGGAGAGAGAGCTCAATCACAATACATTACAACCCTGGAGAGAGAGCTCAACTACAATACATTACAACCTTGGAGAGAGAGCTCAACTACAATATATTACAACCCTGGAGAGAGAGCTCAACTACAATACATTACAACCCTGGAGAGAGAGCTCAATCACAATACATTACAACCCTGGAGAGAGAGCTCAACTACAATACATTACAACCCTGGAGAGAGAGCTCAATCACAATACATTACAACCCTGGAGAGAGAGCTCAACTACAATACATTACAACCCTGGAGAGAGAGCTCAATCACAATATATTACAACCCTGGAGAGAGAGCTCAACTACAATATATTACAACCCCCTGGAGAGAGAGCTCAACTACAATACATTACAACCCTGGAGAGAGAGCTCAATCACAATATATTACAACCCTGGAGAGAGAGCTCAATCACAATATATTACAACCCTGGAGAGAGAGCTCAACTACAATACATTACAACCCTGGAGAGAGAGCTCAATCACAATATATTACAACCCTGGAGAGAGAGCTCAATCACAATACATTACAACCCTGGAGAGAGAGCTCAATCACAATACATTACAACCCTGGAGAGAGAGCTCAATCACAATACATTACAACCCTGGAGAGAGAGCTCAATCACAATACATTACAACCCTGGAGAGAGAGCTCAACTACAATACATTACAACCCTGGAGAGAGAGCTCAATCACAATATATTACAACCCTGGAGAGAGAGCTCAATCACAATACATTACAACCCTGGAGAGAGAGCTCATCACAATACATTACAACCCTGGAGAGAGAGCTCAATCACAATACATTACAACCCTGGAGAGAGAGCTCAACTACAATACATTACAACCCTGGAGAGAGAGCTCAACTACAATACATTACAACCATGGAGAGAGAGCTCAACTACAATACATTACAACCCCGGAGAGAGAGCTCAACTACAATACATTACAACCCTGGAGAGAGAGCTCAATCACAATACATTACAACCCTGGAGAGAGAGCTCAATCACAATACATTACAACCCTGGAGAGAGAGCTCAATCACAATATATTACAACCCTGGAGAGAGAGCTCAATCACAATACATTACAACCCTGGAGAGAGAGCTCAACTACAATACATTACAACCCTGGAGAGAGAGCTCAACTACAATACATTACAACCCTGGAGAGAGAGCTCAATCACAATATATTATAACCCTGGAGAGAGAGCTCAACTACAAAACATTACAACCCTGGAGAGAGAGCTCAACTACAATACATTACAATTCTGGAGAGAGCTCAATCACAATACATTACAACCCTGAAGAGAGTGCTCAATCACAATATATTACAACCCTGGAGAGAGAGCTCAACTACAATACATTACAACCCTGGAGAGAGAGCTCAAGTACAATACATTACAACCCTGGAGAGAGAGCTAAATCACAATACATTACAACCCTGGAGAGAGAGCTCAACTACAATACATTTGTAGATAGTCAGGATTCAATACAAGGTGTGTTATAGTAAGGCACACTACAACAGATTTTAAGGGTAATTTACAGTTGAGTCTACATGCGCAGTATTTGCGAATGTGTCCTGCCTTAAATATAACACGCCTTACATTGTATCAGACTCAGGAGGCATGCATACCATCCACCGCTTCCGAGTATATTACTCACTAATGTTCAGTCTCTGGACAATAAAGTAGACGAGCTCAGGGCGAGGATCTCCTTCCAAAAGAGACATCAGGGACTGGAACATACTCTGTTTCACGGAATCATGGTTCTCTCCGGATATACCGCCCCCCCCGTCCATACAGCCAGCTGGGTTCTCAGTACATCGCACAGACAGAAATAAAGAACTCTCTGGGAAAAAGCAAGGCGGAGGTGTTTCATGATTTATTATTCATGGTGTAATTTTGGTAAGGTACAGAAACTCATGTCCTTTTGTTCTCCTGATCAGGAATTCCTCACTATCAAATGCCGACCGAATTACCTCCCGAGATAATTCACTTCGGTCATTGTCACGGCTGTGTATATTCCTCCTCAAGCCGATACAGTTGAAGTCGGAAGTTTACATACACCTTAGCCAAATACATTTAAACTCAGTTGTTCACAATTCCTGACATTTAATCCTAGTAAACATCGTACTTTTTGGAGAAATGTCCTCTGGTCTGATGAAACAAAAATAGAATTGTTAGGCCATAATGACCATCTTTATGTTTGGAGGAAAAAGGGGGTGGCTTGCAAGCCGAAGAACACCATCCCAACCGTGAAGCACGGGGGTGGCAGCATCATGCTGTGAGGGTGCTTTGCTGCAGGAGGGACTGGTGCACTTCACAAAATAGATGGCATCATGAGGAAGGAAAATTATGTGGATATATTGAAGCAACATCCCTGTCTTAGGTCAGTTAGGATCACCACTTTATTTTAAGAATGTGAAATGTCAGAATAATACTAGAGAGAATGATTTATTTCAGCTTTTATTTATTTCATCACATTCCCAGTGGGTCAGAATTAGTATTTGGTAGCATTGCCTTTAAATTGTTTAACTTGGGTCAAACGTTTCGGGTAGCCTTCCACAACCTTCTCACAATAAGATGGGTGAATTTTGGCCCATTCCTCCTGACAGAGCTGGTGTAACGGAGTCAGGTTTGTAGGCCTCCTTGCTCGCACACGCTTTATCAGTTCTGCCCACAAATGTTCAATAGGATTGAGGTCAGGGCTTTGTGATGGCCACTCCAATATCTTGACTTTGTTGTCCTTAAGCCATTTTGCCACAACTTTGGAAGTGTGCTTGGGGTCATTGTCCATTTGGAAGACCCATTTGCGACCAAGATTTAACTTCCTGACTGATGTCTTGAGATGTTGCTTCAATATATCCACATAATTATCCTTCCTCATGATGCCATCTATTTTGTGAAGTGCACCAGTCCCTCCTGCAGCAAAGCACCCTCACAGCATGATGCTGCCACCCCCGTGCTTCACGGTTGGGATGGTGTTCTTCGGCTTGCAAGCTACCCCCTTTTTCCTCCAAACATAACGATGGTCATTATGGCCAAACAGTTCTATTTTTGTTTCATCAGACCAGAGGACATTTCTCCAAAAAGTACGATCTATGTCCCCATGTGCAGTTGCAAACCGTAGTCTGTCTTTTTTATGGTGGTTTTGGAGCAGTGGCATCTTACTTGCTGTGCGGCCTTTCAGGTTATGTCGATATAGGACTAATTTTTACTGTGGATATAGATACTTTTGTACCTGTTTCCTCCAGCATATTCACAAGGTCCTTTGCAGTTGTTCTGGGATTGATTAGCAGTCTTTACTGACTCAGCCAATCAGAATGGTTGTATTGAATGACTCAGACCAATCAGAATGGTTGTATTGACTGACTGACTCAGACCAATCAGAAAGGTTGTGATGACTGACCCAGCCAATCAGAATAGTTGTGTTGACTGACTCACCCAATCAGAGCAGCCGGTATGAGTGCGATGGCTGAAGCCAGCAGGAAGCTGAATCCAGGGAACCAGGAGACGGTGGAGGCGTAGGTACTGCTGAACACGGTGAACCCAACACCTATACTCAGCATCTCCACGAACGCTACACACGCAAACACAGCACCTGGGGAGAGGAGAGGGCACAAACACAAAGTTCTGGAGTTATCGTTATTCTGAGTGGCTTTATTACCAGCACTGACTTTTGCTGATTTTGGAGAACAAATGCTGATTATGGCTGTGATATCATGTCTCTTAGCTACCTTAACATCAATGCACTAACTGTAAGTCACTCTGGGTAAGGTACTAATTTACTCAAATGTAAAATGTACTGAACATGGTTTAACTTGTCACTATCGTACACTGGGAAGCCTCATAGAAACACTGTAATAATTGTAGCCTAGCCTAGCCTGTCACATAGTGTAATGTAGCCTAGCATAATGTCACATAGTGTAATGTAGCCTAGCATAATGTCACATAGTGTAATGTAGCCTAGCATATTGTCACATAGTGTAATGTAGCCTAGCATAATGTCACATAGTGTAATGTAGCCTAGATCAGCCTAGCCTAGCATAGTGTCACATAATGTAATGTACCCTAGCTCAGCCTAGCATAGTGTAAAATAGTGTAATATAGCCTAGCCTAGCATAGTGTAACATAATATAGCCTATCTCAGCCTAGCCTAGCATAGTGTAATATAATATAATGTACCCTAGCTCATCCTAGCCTAGCATAGTGTAACATAGTGTAATGTACCCTAGCTCAGCCTAACATAGTATAGTGGAATAGTGGAATGTAGCCTAGCTTAGCATAGTGTCTTACCCTGTTCAGAGCTGAGTACTATCTTGGACATCATGGACCTCAGAACAGGAGCAGGCATGATGGAGAGAAGGAGAGGCAGCCGCACTAAGGAACACACACACGAGAGAACTGGTTTACACACACATGAGATAACTGGTTTACACACACACACACACACACGAGAGAACTGGTTTATACACACTGACACACAAACACAAACATATTTATTTTCCCCTTAATACTTCAACTATTTGCACATTGTTACAACACTGTATATAGCCAATAACATAACACTTAAAATGTTAATATTCTTTTAAAGCCTTTGTGAGTGTAATGTTTACTGTTAATTTCTGATAGTTTATTTCCCTTTTGTTTATTTCACTTGCTTTGACTCGGGCTCATAGCTGTTTCCCATGCCAATAAATCCCTTTGAATAGAATTTAATTGAATTGAGAGAGGGAGAGAGAGACGGGGAAAGAGAGGAGGGGAAAGAGAGGAGGGGAGGGTGTTTTCAGTTTTAGTAAAGTATTTTTACACAAACACACGCGCACACACACCTGTGTTTTCGTGAAATTTCAGGTATTTTTGGAGTGTACCATTTTTTTAACCATAAAAAATCCTATTTTCCCTAACCCCAAACCTAACCCTTAAGCTTAAAATAGCATTTGAACAAATTAATTTCAAATAAGTTATTGTTTTCCTACCTTTTCAGGACATTAAGGTGAAATGTTAGGACATTGGGGTCCTGACACACACACACACACACACACACACACACACACACACACGCACACACAGAGGAGTGGGCATGAGGAGGAAAATATACGCCTTCGGGTGTTTTTTTAATCATCAGTAATGTTTTATGTACCTGTGTGTAATGTTGTCTCCTGCTTGAACAGCCTACTACTTCTAATTATAAAACTAATTCAATCAATCAATCAGCCAGACAACCTACCAGTCAAACACCCCCCCCCCCCCCCCCCCCCATCTCACCTAGGAACATGAGAAGTGTGTTCTTGGCGAAGGCAGCCGTCAGCAGTCCTGCAGCGACAGACAGCAGCCCCAGTAGTACTATGTACCCGTCCCGGAGACAGCGTGACAGCAGGGAGACCCCTGCAAAGCTCCCCAGGTAGATGAGTGTAGACAGGGCTGAACCGTAGCCCACCAACACCTCACTCCAACACAGAGGAGCATTCAGCTCATACAGGATGAAGATAGACATACCACCCAGCTTAGACACCTGTGGGGGAGAGAGAGGATGGATGCAATGTGTGAAAAAATACTAAATTAAAACTAATGAACAATCATCTTAGATAGCTGACAGGGAGATGGGGGGGGGGGGGGGGGGGGGGGAGAGAGAAAGGAGCAGGCCATGAGCAGATGAGCTCCTGAATCTTGACAAAAAGATAGATTTTGATTTTTTTTACAAGGACATATAGGATACTAACCAATGATTCTTACTACCAAGGATTCTTACTGCCAAGGATTCTTACTGCCAAGGATTCTTACTGCCAAGGATTCTTACTGCCAAGGATTCTTACTACCAAGGATTCTTACAGTAGCTTGCAAAAGTATTCACCCCCTTTGGCATTTTTCCTATCGTGTTGCCTTACAACCTGGAATTAAAATTGATTTTTGGGGGGTTTGTATCATTTGATTTACACAACATGCCTACCACTTTGAAGATGCAAAATATTTTGTCTTGTGAAACAAACAAGAAAAAAAAAACAGAAAACTTGAACTATTCACCCCCCAAAGTCAATACTTTGTAGAGCCACCTTTTGCAGCAATTACAGCTGCAAGTCTCTTGGGGTATGTCTCTATAAGCTTGGCACATCTAGCCACTGGGACTTTTGCCCATTCTTCAAGGCAAAACTGCTCCAGCTCCTTCAAGTTGGATGGGTTCCGCCGGTGTACAGCAATCTTCAAGTCATACTACAGATTCTCAATTGGATTGAGGTCTGGGCTTTGACTAGGCCATTCCAAGACATTTAAATGTTTCCCCTTAAACCACTCGAGTGTTGCTTTAGCAGTATGCTTAGGGTCATTGTCCAGCTGGAAGGTGAACATCCGTCCCAGTCTCAAACCTCTGTGGAGCTTTGCAGCTCTTTCAGGGTTATCTTTTTTCTCTTTGTTGCCTCTCTGATTAATGCCCTCCTTGCCTGGTCCATGAGTTTTGGTGGGCGGCCCTCTCTTGGCAGGTTTGTTGTGGTGCCATATTCTTTCCATTTTTTAATAATGGGTTTATGGTGCTCCGTGGGATGTTCAAAGTTTCCGATTTTTCTTTATAACCAAACCCTGACCTGTACTTCTCCACAACTTTGTCCCTGACCTGTTTGGAGAGCTCCTTGGTCTTCATGGTGCCGCTTGCTTGGTGGTGCCCTCTTGCTTAGTGGTGTTGCAGACTCTGGGGCCTTTCAGAACAGGTGTATATATACTGAGATCATGTGACAGATTATTTGACACTTAGATTGCACACAGGTGGACTTTATTTAACAAATTATGTGACTTCTGAAGGTAATTGGTTGCACCAGATCTTATTTAGGGGCTTCATAGCAAAGGGGGTGAATACATATGCACGCACCACTTTTCCGTTATTAATTTTTTAGAATTATTTGAAACAAGTTATTTTTTTCATTTCACTTCACCAATTTGGACTATTTTGTGTATGTCCATTACATGAAATCCAAATAAAAATCAATTTAAATTACAGGTTGTAATGCAACAAAATAGGAAAAATGCCAAGGGGGATGAATACTTTTGCAAGGCACTGTACTGCCAAGGATTCTTAATGCCAAGGATTCTTACTGCCAAGGATTCTTACTGCCAAGGATTCTTACTACCAAGGATTCTTACTACCAAGGACTATCCAGCAAACTTCTCTAGATATTTTACTTTACAAAGACTGAATGCTGAGTTAAAAAGCTACCAAGTTTGCTAGGAAAGAACAGACCCAGCTGCAACATTAATTAGCATGAGCCCAACAATGGCAGCAGAGTTCCTCCCCCACCCAAATGATGGATTCCCCACCCTACCCTTTTTCCTCCCCCACCCAAATCCCCCACCCCACCCCTTTGGCCCCCTGCTCCATGGCTTCCCTCTGTGCAGAGGTCACCACAGTACAGTTCCCCTTGGATATAGAAAATGACAAGGCACGGAAAGAGTACAAAGAGACGCTCCTCATGGACAATCCAGAGAATCTTTTACTGACTGCTACAAAAAACGTAACGTAAGCAACCTAATCTTCCACACAGACCAACCCTGGGCATGGCACACTGCTATAAGAGCACACTACCCCTCTTTTAAGAGAGAGGGTATTGGAGGAGGGTGGAACATCAGAACACTGGAAAACAAGGACCCTGAGACGGAGACACCCTCTGTCAACCTGGACCAGAATGGAACAGTGGTGCTGCAGGGCAACTTCATACACTTACAACATCACTTTTACAGAATCAAAGAGAGAGCACGGCAGGAGAAGCTTTCTCTTGGTGATGACTCCCCTTACCCCGAGCGAGTCTGATCACCCCCCTGAAGGACATCACCCTCAACCGCAGCCCCAACACCTCACACAGGAGCAACAGAGCAAAAATAAAGACCCCACCCAGACCAGCGAGACTCCCTCCCAGAACTGTAGGACCTGCAACAAGAGAACCTACACCCAGACCACAGGACTACCAGCCACATCCCCACCCCCACCACAACCAGTTGACACCCCCCCCCCCCCCCGACAAACCCTAGCCACACCCATATCAGTCATAGGTCCTTCTGCACCCCACAACAAGGACCTCAACTAAAACACCCACCCAAGCCCCATCCTGCTCAGCTTGGTCAGAGCCTAAACCACACAGATAATTTTTATTTTTTTTCACCTTTATTTAACCAGGTAAGAAGCCAGTTGAGAACAGGTTCTCATTTACAAATGCGACCTGGCCAAGATAAAGCAAAGCAGTGCGATAAAAACAACAACACAGAGTTACATATGGGGTAAAACAAAAACATAAAGTCAAAAATACAACAGAAAATATATATACAGTGTGTGCAAATGTAGCAAGTTATGGAGGTAAGGCAATAAATAGGCTATAGTGCAAAATAATTACAATTAGTATTAACACTGGAATGATAGATGTGCAAGAGATGATGTGCAAATAGAGATACTGGGGTGCAAATGAGCAAAATAAATAACAATATGGGGATGAGGTAGTTGGGTGGGCTAATTTCAGATGGGCTGATGCTTAAAGTTAGTGAGGGAGATAAGAGTCTCCAGCTTCAGAGATTTTTGCTGGAAGGAATGGCGGCCAAAGGAGGTGTTGGCTTTGGGGATGACCAGTGAGATATACCTGCTGGAGCGCATACTATGGGTGGGTGTTGCTATGGTGACCAATGATCTAAGATAAGGCGCGGATTTGCCTAGCAGTGATTTATAGATGACCTGGAGCCAGTGGGTTTACATTTTACATTTTTAGTCATTTAGCAGACGCTCTTATCCAGAGCGACTTACAGTTTATTTTTTCATACTGGCCCCCCTTGGGAATCGAACCCACAACCCTGGCGTTGCAAACGCCATGCTCTACCAACTGAGCTACATCCCTGCCGGCCATTCCCTCCCCTACCCTGGACGACGCTGGGCCAATTGTGCGCCGCCCCATGGGTCTCCCGGTCACGGCCGGCTACGACAGAGCCTGGATTTGAACCAGGATCTCTAGTGGCACAGCTAGCACTACGATGCAGTGCCTTAGACCACTGCGCCACTCGGGAGACAAATATGTAGTGAGGACCAGCCAACAAGAGCGTACAGGTCACAGTGGTGGGTAGTATACGGGGCTTTGGTGACAAAACGGATGGCACTGTGATAGACAACATCCAATTTGCTGAGTAGAGTGTTGGAGGCTATTTTGTAAATGACATCACCGAAGTCAAGTATCGGTAGGATAGTCAGTTTTACGAGGGCATGTTTGGCAGCATGAGTGAAGGAGGCTTTGTTGCGAAATAGGAAGCCAATTCTAGATTTAACTTTGGATTGGAGATTCTTAATGTGAGTCTGGAAGGAGAGTTTACAGTCTAACCAGACACCTAGGTATTTGTACTTGTCCACATACTCTAGGTCAGACCTGTCGAGAGTAGTGATTCTAGTCGGGTGGGCGGGTGCCAGCAGCGTTCGATTGAAGAGCATGCATTTAGTTTTACTAGTGTTTAAGAGCAGTTGGAGGCTACTGAAGGAGTGTTGTATGGCATTGAAGCTCGTTTGGAGGTTTGTTAACACAGTGTCCAATGAAGGGCCAGAAGTATACAAAATAGATTCAGGGCATTATGTACAGACAAGGATATGAAAGGATATGAGTACAGTGGAGGTAAACCTAAGCGTTGGGTAACAATGAAAGAGATACTGTACACATATCCTTTCATATCCTTGTCTGTACATAATTCCCTGAATCTATTCTACAACGCCCGGAAATCTGCCCCCTTTATTCTCTGTACCCAACGCACTAGAAGACCAGTTCTTAAAGCCTTTAGTCGTATCCTTATTCTAGTCCTCCTCACTGGAGGCACCGATTGAGCCGGTCTCTGCGTGTATGGGGGGTGGAACAAAGGAACTATTTGAGGCAGGTTGAGAGGGACTTGGGGCTCTACAGTGAAATTGTATAATAAGAACTAACCCAAACAGCAATAGGCTAGGCATATTGACATGGGAGAGAGGCATAACGCAATCACAGGTGTTATTCGAGAGGGCTAAGACAACAACTGGGAATGGCGATAAAGTTTGGGCTGAGGCTAAACAGAATAAACAGGACAGGGTACCGTGTAAAGGAACAGTCCAGCAGGCATCAGCTGTGCAGCTGAGTGATCATAAGGTCCAGTGAACAGCAATATGTGAGTCCGAGAGCAGTTCAAATTGGTACTACAGCATAGCGATCAGGAAGCACGGCTGTAGTTTGCGTGTGCTAGCGGGCCGGGGCTAGCAGATGGATCTTCGTGGTCGTCGCAACGGGAAGCCTGTTGAAACCACAGACGATTACGTCGGCAGACCAGTCGTGATGGATCGGCAGGGCTCCGTGTCGACTCTAGGAGGTCCCGTCCGGTTGACAGAGAGGTAGATAGCCGGGAGATGTGCTTGACTCAAGGCTAGCTCAAGGCTGATTAGCCAACAACAACGTTCATTTGGTTGCAGCTAGCTAGTTGCGATTATCCAGTCCAGTGATTCAGTGATTCCGGCAGAACATTTGATAGGTTCTGGGTCGATAACTCGCTGTGCAGACAGTGCAGACTGGCCGATAATAGTCCAGACTAGAGCTGGCTGGTAGGTAGTGCCACGGCCACGGACAATGGAGAAAAAGCAGCTAACGGTGGCTAATAGCAAGTAGCTAGTTAGCTGGTTAGCTGGCTACTCCCGTCCGGTAGACAGAGAGGTAGATAGCCGGGGCTAGCTCAAGGCTAACTGGTGCTACGGGGGCAGTGGTAATTAGCCTACAGCAACATCCATTCGACATCCATTCGGTTGCGGCTAGCTAGATCCGGTGTTAAGGTCCAGTGATTCAGTTATTCTGGCAGAAAATCCAATGTTCTGGGTGAAAACCGCTAACGGTGGCTAATAGCAAGTAGCTAGTTAGCTAGTTAGCTGGCTGTCTAGTTTCAACCGGAGATTCTAGATAAAGGTGAGTAAATAATAGAATCCGTTCCACATTGAGCGAGGCGGGTTGCAGGAAAGTATATTTAGTAGAAGGATGAAAAGTGTGATAGGGAAATATATACGTAAAATACAAAACAAAATACAAAAAAACAGGCTATTTACATGGACACATCTATCTCATCCTGGAATATACAAGGTCTGAGATCTTCTGCCTTTGGCAGGAACCCAGACTTTACCAAAGAAATTGGAAATACAGACATTGTCATCCTACAAGAAACATGGTATAGAGGAGACGGACCCACTGGTTGCCCTCTAGGTTACAGAGAGCTGGTAGTCCCATCCACCAAACTACCAGGTGTGAAACAGGGAAGGGGACTCAGGGGGTATGCTAATTTGGTATAGAGCAGACCTAACTCACTCTATTAAATTAATCAAAACAGGAACATTTTACATTTGGTTAGAAATAAATGAGGAAATAATCTCAACACAAAGCCTTCACTATCTCATTCTGGAATGTACAAGGTCTAAGGTAATCTGCCTTTGGCCTAAAGAGCAAGAAGAAATTGGAAATACAGACATTGTCATCCTACAAGAAACATGGTATAGAGGAGATGGACCCACTGGTTGCCCTCTAGGTTACAGAGAGCTGGTAGTCCCATCCACCAAACTACCAGGTGTGAAACAGGGAAGAGACTCTGGGGGGTATGCTAATTTAGTATAGAGCAGATTTAACTCACTCTATTAACCAGTTAAATGTAACTAAATGTAATCAGAAATGTCATCTACATAATCCGCAAAAGTAATTATTTATCATAAACAAAATCTAGTAATGCTGCATACTCAAAGAAATCTCACCTTTCTGGTAAAAATAGTTACAGTTGAAGTCGGAAGTTTACATACACCTTAGCCAAATACATTTAAACTCATTTTTTTCACAATTCCTGACATTTAATCCTAATAAAACTTCACTGTCTTAGGTCAGTTAGGATCACCACTTTATTTTAAGAATGTGAAATGTCAGAATAATAGTAGAGAGAATGATTTATTTCAGCTTTTATTTCTTTCATCACATTCCCAGTGGGGTCAGAAGTTTACATACACTCAATTAGTATTTGGTAGCATTGCCTTTACATTTTTTAACTTGGGTCAAACGTTTCGGGTAACCTTCCACAAGCTTCCCACAATAAGTTGGGTGAATTTTGGCCCATTCCTCCTGACAGAGCTGGTGTAACTGAGTCAGGTTTGTAGTCCTCCTTGCTCGCACACGCTTTTTCAGTTCTGCCCACACATTTTCTATAGGATTGAGGTCAGGGCTTTGTGATGGCCACTCCAATATCTTGACTTTGTTGTCCTTAAGCCATTTTGCCACAACTTTGGAAGTATACTTGGGGTCTTTGTCCATTTGGAAGACCCATTTGTGACCAAGCTTTAACTTCCTGACTGATGTCTTGAGATGTTGCTTCAATATATCCACATAATTTTCCTTCCTCATGATGCCATCTATTTTGTGAAGTGCACCAGTCCCTCCTGCAGCAAAGCACCCCCACAACATGATGTTGCCACCCCCGTGCTTCACGGTTGGGATGGTGTTCTTCGGCTTGCAAGCTGCCCCCTTTTTCCTCCAAACATAACGATGGTCATTATGGCCAAACAGTTATATTTTTGTTTCATCAGACCAGAGGACATTTCTCCAAAAAGTACGATATTTGTCCCCATGTGCAGTTGCAAACCATAGTCTGGCTTTTCTATGGCGGTTTTGGAGCAGTGGCTTCTTCCTTGCTGAGCGGCCTTTCAGGTTATGTCGATATAGGACTCGTTTTACTGCTTCTAAAACCATGACATCATTTTCTGGAATTTTCCGAGCTGTTTAAAGGCACAGTCAACTTAGTGTATGTAAACTTCTGACCCACTGGAATTGTGATACAGTGAATTATAAGTGAAATAATCTGTCTGTAAACCATTGTTGGAAAAATTACTTGTGTCATGCACAAAGTAGATGTCCTAACCGACTTGCCAAAACTATAGTTTGTTAACAAGAAATTTGTGGAGTGGTTGAAAAACGAGTTTTAATGACTCCAACCTAAGTGTATGTAAACTTCTGACTTCAACTGTATAAATTGCTGAGGTGTAGTCACCTTTGAGTACACAAGCGCAAGTACACAGTACAAATGTGATTAAAATGTTAAAATATGAAATATGATGTATTTCCTATTCAACAAAACTGTATGAATAAGGCTTGAAATGACTTATATTATTATATATTAAATGACTTATATGCTTTCTAAATATAGTATGATCAAATCTTAAAATGACTAACTATAAGAGTTCACCTTCCTTATAACTGTAAAACACATATTTGTATGTTTAGTGTTAGAGAAAATGTGCATATTTGGATCATTTTTTGATCTCTCTTGATCAAAACGTAGATGTCTTGCCCCCATCGCTGTCAACGTCTCACAGACCTCTAGCCTGGCTTCCTGAACTCGTTAGGAACTCTTTCATCTCATACTAATCTTGTCCATCTATGACAAACTGAACATTTATTTTGTTTAAAATCTATTAATTATTTAAGATTAATGGCTGTAAATAGTCAGAAGAGTGAATGAAATGGTAGGAAGGACGTTTTCTTTTTTAATTATTTTTTTGCAGACGCTCTTATCCAGAGCGACTTACAGTTAGTGAGTGCATACATTTTTCATACTGGCCCCCCGTGGGAATCGAACCCACAACCCTGGCGTTGCAAGCGCCATGCTCTACCAACTGAGCTATACAGGACATCCCAGCTTAAAGTGGTTTCAGATTTCACATCCTACGTCACACAGGCTCAGAAAAATATTCCTCCTTGGGAACCAGGGAACCAGGGAACCAGGGTACCAGGGCTATCGTTCAATGCAAGTCATTTATCTCTACGGTGTCCACAGATTTATAACAAGCATGTCGGTCGGAACCGGTACCAGAACCACGCAGGGGACCTTACAACTAAGAGGTTCATTAAATTAGTCAAAACAGGAACATTTTACATCTGGCTAGAAATTAATAAGGAAATGATCTCAACAGAGAAAAATGTCCTCCTGTGTGCTACCTATATCCCCCCACTAGAATCCCCATACTTTAATGAAGACAGCTTCTCCTACAGGGGGAGATCAACCATTTCCAGGCCCAGGGACATGTACTAGTCTGTGGCGACCTAAATGCCAGAACTGGACAAGAACCTGACACCCTCAGCAGACAGGGGGACAAACACCTACCTGGAGGTGACAGCATTCCCTCCCCTAGACACAACTACAACAAAACGGGTCACAACTCCTGCAGCTCTGTCGCACGCTGGGTCTGTACATAGTCAATGGTCGGCTTTGAGGGGACTCCTATGGTAGGTACACCTATAGCTCATCTCTTGGCAGTAGTACTGTAGACTACTTTATCACTGACCTCAACCCAGAGTCTCTCAGAGCGTTCACAGTCAGCCCACTGACACCCCTATCAGATCACAGCAAAATCACAGTCTACTTGAACAGAGCAATACTCAATCATGAGGCATCAAAGCCAAATGAACTGAATAATATTAAGAAATGCTATAGATGGAAGGAAAGTAGTGTAGAAACCTACCAAAAAACAATTAGGCAACAACAAATTCAATCCCTTTTAGACAACTTCCAGGATAAAACGTTCCACTGTAATAGTGAAGGTGTAAACTTGGCAGTAGAAAACCTAAACAGTATATTTGACCTCTCAGCTTCCCTATCAACTCTAAACATTTCAACTAAGCAACCTAAGAAAATTAACAAAACGGACAAATATTTTTGATGAAGAATGCAAAAAATCTAAGAAAGAAATTGAGAAACCTATCCATTCAAAAACATAGAGACCCCGAAAACCTGAGCCTACGCCTTCACTATGATGAAACACTAAAACAATACAGAAATACACTACGGAAAACATTAAACAAACAACAACACGAAGAGCTATCTATCCAAAATGGAGATGTATGGATAAACCACTTCTCCAATCTTTTTGGCCCTATAACAAAGAACAAACAGCAAAAAAATATACATGATCAAATACAAATCTTAGAATCAACTATTAAAGACTACCAGAACCTACTGGATTCTCCAATTACATTGAATGAACTACAGGACAAAATACAAACCCTCCAACCCAAAAAGGCCTGTGGTGTTGATGGTATCCTCAATGAAATGATAAAATATACAGACCACAAATTCCAATTGGCTATACTTAAACTCTTTAACATCATCCTCTGCTCTGGCATCTTCCCCAATATTTGGAACCAAGGACTGATCACCCCAATCCACAAAATTGGAGACAAATTCAACCCCAATAACAACCATGGGAAATGCATCAACAGCATCCTTGGGGAAATCCTCTGCATTATCATTAACAGCAGACTCATACATTTCCTCAGTGAAACAATGTCCTGAGCAAATGTCAAATTGGCTTTTTACCAAATTACCGTATGACAGACCACGTATTCACCCTGCACACCCTAATTGACAAACAAACAAACCAAAACAAAGGCAAAGTCTTCTCATGCTTTGTTGATTTCAAAAAAGCTTTTGACTCAATTTGGCATGAGGGTCTGCTATACAAATTGATGGAAAGTGGGGTTGGGGGAAAAACATACGACATTATAAAATCCATGTACACAAACAACAAGTGTGCGGTTAAAATTGGCAAAAAACACACACATTTCTTTCCACAGGGCCGTGGGGTGAGACAGGGATGCAGTTTAAGCCCCACCCTCTTCAACATATATATCAACGAATTGGCGAGGGCACTAGAACAGTCTGCAGCACCCGGCCTCACCCTACTAGAATCTGAAGTCAAATGTCTACTGTTTGCTGATGATCTGGTGCTTCTGTCGCCAACCAAGGAGGGCCTACAGCAGCACCTAGATCTTCTGCACAGATTCTGTCAGACCTGGGCCCTGACAGTAAATCTCAGTAAGACAAAAATAATGGTGTTCCAAAAAAGGTCCAGTTGCCAGGACCACAAATACAAATTCCATCTAGACACCGTTGCCCTAGAGCACACAAAAAACTATACATACCTCGGCCTAAACATCAGCGCCACAGGTAACTTCCACAAAGCTGTGAACGATCTGAGAGACAAGGCAAGAAGGGCCTTCTATGCCATCAAAAGGAACATAAAATTTGACATTCCAATTAGGATCTGGCTAAAAATACTTGAATAAGTTATAGAACCCATTGCCCTTTATGGTTGTGAGGTCTGGGGTCCGCTCACCAACCAAGAATTCACAAAATGGGACAAACACCAAATTGAGACTCTGCATGCAGAATTCAGCAAAAACATCCTCTGTGTACAACGTAAAACATACAGGCAGATCAGAATTAGGATGATACCCGCTAATTATCAAAATCCAGAAAATAGCAATTCAATTTTACAACCACCTAAAAGCTTTGACTATGTACAGACTCAGTGAGCATAGCTATTGAGAGAGGCGGCGACAGGCACTGCCCACAAAATGAGGTGGAAACTGAGCTGCAATTCCTAACCTCCTGCCAAATGTAGGACCATATTAGAGGCACATATTTCCCTAAAATTACACAGACCCACAAAGAATTCGAAAACAAATCCAATCTTGATAAACTCCCATATCTATTAGATTAAATATCACAGTGTCCCATCACAGCAACAAGATTTGTGACCTGTTGCCACAAGAAAAGGGCAACCAGTGAAGAACAAACACCATTGTAAATACAACCCATATTTATGTTTATTTATTTTCCCTTTTGTACATCAACTATTTCCACATTTTTTTTGAAATTTTTTAATACTTTTTTCTATATTTTTATCTTTGTTTTTATTTTTTTCTCTTTTATTTTTTTATTTTTTTATTTTTTTAATATGGATCAGCTTAATATTGCAGATAGATTGTATCTTCTATCAATGTAATTGTCTGCATCACTTCCAATCCCCCATGTTTTTTTTTATTTTTTATATATATATATTCCCCTTTATTACTTTTCAACCCCACCATCCTTTCCCTACTTGGAGTAAATTAGTGAACAACTATTTGCACATTGTTACAACACTGTATATAGCCCAAAACATAACACTTTAAATGTATTTTACTGTTAATTTCTGATTGTTTATTTCCCTTTAGTTTATTGTTTATTTCACTTGCTTTGACTCGGGCTCATCGCTGTTTCCCATGCCAATAAATCCCTTTGAATAGAATTTAATTGAATTGAGAGAGGGAGAGAGCGAGAGCGGGAGAGCGAGAGGGGGGGGGGAGGAGAGAGTGGGAAGGTGTTTTCAGTTTTAGTTTAATATTTTTACACAAAAACACACACACACACACACACACACACACACACACACACACACACACACACACACACACACACACACACACTCACAGCTGTGTTTTCATGAAATGTATGAACCTTTTTTAATGTAAATGTTTTTGCCATTTCAAATCTTATTTTCCCTAACCCCTAAACCTAACCCTAACCCCAAAACCCTCAACCTAACCCTAAACCTTTAAGCTTAAGATATCATTTGAACAAATTCAGGACCTGAAAAAAGTCCTGACTTCTAAAACAGGATGTGAAGTTGAAATGTTATACACACACACACACACACACACACACACACACACTAACCTTATAGAAGGCAAAGGCCGCCAATATCAGTCCCAGGACAGTTTTCCTCCTCCTTGGTGATGCGGTGAATAACAGATACACACCCTGCAACCGACCAATCAGGGCTTGTCGTTGGGGCAAGTAGGCGGAGCCTGCCTCAGCCCCAGAAGGTGTCGGTGATGATGATGATGATGAAGAGTCTGTGTGTGAGGGTGTAACCACGGTCTCCTGCAGTACCCATGCTGTGTATACCAGGTTGATTAGATGTATTATGGCTGCTGTGATGAACGGCCAGGTGAACCCTGCTGTCTGAATATAGAACCCAGTACACAGAGAGGCTAGCCCTGACAACACGCCTAGCAACATGTCCAAGGCTGCCATACGCACCGTACGACCTCCTCCCTTACCCCAGTCTCCCTCTCTACTCCCCCCATCTCTCCCTCTGTCTCTCCCCCCATCTCTCCCTCTGTCTCTCCCTCCATGTCGCCCTCTGTCTCCCTGTCCATCGCTCTCTCCATCTCTCCCTCTGTCTCTCCCTCCATGTCTCCCTCTGTCTCCCTGTCCATCGCTCTCTCCATCTCTCCCTCTGTCTCTCCCTCCATCTCTCCCTCTGTCTCCCTGTCCATCGCTCCTTCCACTCCCTCGTCTCCCCTGTCCATCCTCTCTCCATCTCTCCCTCTGTCCATCGGCTCTCCTCTGTCTCCCTGTCCATCGCTCTCTCCATCTCTCCCTCTGTCTCCCTGTCCATCGCTCTCTCCATCTCTCCTTCGGTCTCCCTCTCCACTCCCCCCACTCATACCCCGATCTCTACAGTCATCTCCTCCCCCACCCCCACCTTCCCCCACCTCCCTCACAATGGTAACTCCCCTCATCTCTAGCCCCAATCCCACCCTATTCATACCCCCACCCCCACCTCCCTCACAATGGTAACTCCCCTCATCTCTAGCCCCAATCCAAACCCTATTCATACCCCCACCCCCTTCCTCACACGTATACTTACCCCCACCCCCATCCCCCTCCACCCCCTCCTCCTCACACAGGTCAGCTATATAGGCAAAACTTCCCCCCAGTAAAGCAGTGGGCCCCCCCAGTACCCCGGCCAGGAACGAGGCCCCTAGCAGGTAACCCAGGCTGAGGGAGAAGTGAGACACGGTTGCATAGCACAGAGCAAAGAACAGCTCGCCCACCAGGGGGGGCACCAGAGCTACCTAGAGATAGAGGGATGAGAGGGGGGAGAGGAGAGAAGAAGAAAGAGGGGGGAGAGAGACGTTGGTAACATACCAATTAGGATCCTCACACACACAGACCAATTAGGATCTGGCTAAAAATACTTGAATCAGTTATAGAACCCATTGCCCTTTATGGTTGTGAGGTCTGGCGTCTGCTCACCAACCAATAATTCACAAAATGGGACAAACACCAAATTGAGACTCTGCATGCAGAATTCTGCAAAAATATCCTCCATGCACAACGTAAAACACCAAATAATGCATACAGAGCAGAATTTTGGCCGATACCCGTTAATTATCAAAATACAGAAAATTCTACAACCACCTAAAAGGAAGCGATTCCCAAACCTTCCATAACAATGCCATCACCAACAGAGAGATTAACCTGGAGAAGTCCCCTTTCCATATCATGTCCAATCAATTGAATAAAGGATTATCAATATAAACAGGATGCACCTGAGCTCAATTTCGAGTCTCATAGCAAAGGGTCTGAATACTTATTTAAATAAGGTATTTAGGTTTTTAATTTTTAATAAATTGGCATAGATAAAAAAAAAAAAAACTGTTTTTGCTTTGTCATTATGGGGTATTGTGTATAGATTGCTGAGGATTTTTTTTATTTAATCCATTTTAGGATAAGGCTGTAACGTAACAAAATGTGGAAAAAGTCAAGGGGTCTGAATACTTTCCGAAGGCACTGTATGCATTGGAAATGGTATGTAATTCTCTAGAATATCAAAAACGTGTAATGTAAAGATCCCCTGATATTGACCCTTTTCACACAGTGATACTCCAATCAGTTATTGAACCCATTGCCCTTTATGGTTGTGAGGTCTGGGGTCCACTCACCAACCAAAAATTTACAAAATGGGACAAACACCCAATTGAGACTGCATGCAGAATTCTGCAATAATATCCTTTGAGTACAATGCAAACCCCCAACCCCACCCTTCCATCACAAAGTGCTAACCTAAAGAGAGATGAACCTGGAGAAGAGTCCCTTAAGCAAGCTGGTCCTGGGGCTCTGTTCACAAACACAAACAGACCCCACAGAGCCCCTGGACAGCCCCACAATTAGACCCAACCAAATCATGAGAAAACTAAAAGAGAATTACTTGACACATTGGAAAGAATTAACAAACAAACAGAGCAAACTAGAATGCTATTTGGCCCTAAACAAAGAGTACACAGTGGCAGAATACCTGACCACTGTGACTGACCCAAACTTAAGGAAAGCTTTGACTATGTACAGACTCAGTGAGCATAGCCTTTGTCACGCCCTGACTCAGGGGACTCTGAGATGTTGAGTCAGGGTGTGTATATTCTTTGTTATATATATTCTATGTTGTAGTTCTATTATGTGTAGATCTATGTTGGCCGGGGTGGTTCCCAATCAGAGGCAGCTGTAGCTCGTTGTCTCTGATTGGGGACCATACTTAGGCAGCCTGTTGGCACTAGTGGGTTGTGGGATCTTGTTCCGTGTGAGGTTTGTTGTGTGTACCTTAGGACATCACGTATCGTTGGTTTATTGTTTTGTCGTTGTGTTTTTCGTTAAATAAACATGTTTGCATATCACGCTGCGCCTTGGTCCATCCCGTTTATGAACGAACGTGACAGCCTTGCTATTGAGAAAGGCCGCCTAAGGCAGACCTGGCTCTCAAGAGAAGACAGGCTATGTGCACACTGCCCACGAAATGAGGTGGAAACTGAGCTGCACTTCCTAACCTCCTGCCAAATGTATGACCATATTAGAGACACGTATTTCCCTCAGATTACACAGACCCACAAATAATTTGAAAACAAACCCAATTTTGATAAACTCCCATATCTATTGGGTGAAATACCACAGTGTGCCATAACAGCAGCAATATTTGTGACCTGTTGCCAAAAAAAAGGGCAACCAGTGAAGAACAAACACCATTGTAAATACAACCTATATTTTTGTTGATTTATTTTCCCTTTTGCACTTTATAATACTGTATATAGACATAATATGACATTTGAAATGTCTTTATTCTTTTGGAACTTTTGTGAGTGTAATGTTTACTGTTAATTTTTATGTTTTATTTCACTTTTGTTTGCTATCTACTTCACTTGCTTTGGCAATGTTAACATACGTTTCCCATGCCAATAAAGCCCTTAAATTGAAAATGGAATTGATTGAAATTGAAATTGAATTGAAATTGAATTGAGAGAAAGACAGCGTTAAACAAATGAGTACCCAGGCTATTTAACAGCTATATACAAGTAAATGTCATATATTGTCTTTTTCAGCAAATGACCTACTTTAGACCTACAGGAGAATATGACTAATTTAGCCACAGTAAATGTCATATACAAAATTAGTTAAACAAAGTCCACCTGTGTGAAATCTAAGCGTCACATAATCTCAGTATATACAGTTGAAGTCGGAAGTTTACATACACTTTGGTTGGAGTCATTAAAACTCGTTTTTCAACCACTCCACAAATTTCTTGTTAACAAAGTATAGTTTTGGCAAGTCGGTTAGGACATCTACTTTGTGCATGACACAAGTAATCTTTCCAACAATGGTTTACAAGCAGATTATTTCACTTATAATTCACTGTATCACAATTCCAGTGGGTCAGAAGTTTACATACACTAAGTTGACTGTGCCTTTAAACAGCTTGGAAAATTCCAGAAAATGATGTCATGGCTTTAGAAGCTTCTGATAGGCTAATTGACATCATTTGAGTCAATTGGAGGTGTACCTGTGGATGTATTTCAAGGCCTACCTTCAAACTCAGTGCCTCTTTGCTTGACATCATGGGAAAATCAAAAGAAATCAGCCAAGACCTCAGACAGTATGAAAAAATGTATGCACTCACTAACTGTAAGTCGCTCTGGATAAGAGCGTCTGCTAAATGACTAAAAATGTAAATGTAAAACAAATTGTAGACCTCCACAAGTCTGGTTGGTCCTTGGGAGCAATTTCCAAACGCCTGAAGGTACCACGTTCATCTGTACAAACAATAGTACGCAAGTATAAACACCATGGGACCACGCAGCCGTCATACCGCTCAGGAAGGAGACGCGTTCTGTCTCCTAGAGATGAACGTACTTTGGTGCGAAAAGTGCAAATCAATCCCAGAACAACAGCAAAGGACCTTGTGAAGATGCTGGAGGAAACAAGTACAAAAGTATCTATATCCACAGTAAAACGAGTCCTATATCGACATAACCTGAAAGGCCGATCAGCAAGGAAGAAGCCACTGCTCCAAAACCGCCATAAAAAAACAGACTATGGTTTGCAACTGTACATGGGGACAAAGATCTTACTTTTTGGAGAAATGTCCTCTGGTCTGATGAAACAAAAATATAACTGTTTGGCCATAATGACCATCGTTATGTTTGGAGGAAAAAGGGGGCAGCTTGCAAGCCGAAGAACACCATCCCAACCATGAAGCACGGGGGTGGCAGCATCATGCTGTGGGGGTGCTTTGCTGCAGGAGGGACTGGTGCACTTCACAAAATAGATGGCATCATGAGGAAGGAAAGTTATGTGGATATATTGAAGCAACATCTCAAGACATCAGTCAGGAAGTTAAAGCTTGGTCGCAAATGGGTCTTCCAAAGTTGTGGCAAAATGTCTTAAGGACAACAAAGTCAAGGTATTTGAGTGGCCATCACAAAGCCCTGACCTCAATCCTATAGAAAATGTGTGGGCAGAACTGAAAAAGCGTGTGTGAGCAAGGAGGCCTACAAACCTGACTCAGTTACACCAGCTTATTGTGGGAAGCTTGTGGAAGGCTACCCGAAACATTTGACCCAAGTTAAACAATTTAAAGGCAATGCTACCAAATACTAATTGAGTGTATGTAAACTTCCGACCCACTGGGAATGTGATGAAAGAAATAAAAGCTGAAAATAAATCATTCTCTCTAGTATTATTCTGACATTTCACATTATTAAAATAAAGTGGTGATCCTAACTGACCTAAGACAGGGAATTTGTACTAGGATTAAATGTCAGGAATTGTGAAATACTGAGTTTAAATGTATTTGGCTAAGGTGTATGTAAAACTTCCGACTTCAACTGTAGTGATGAATACTTTTTTGTTGTTGTTTGGGTTGTGGTGATATACTGCCATCTGGTGGCGACTAGAAACAATAGCGTAATAAGAACTGTATGTATTACCTTCCTGCCGCAGTGGTCGCTGTAGGAGACCAGGAGTAGGGAGGAGAGGAGACTGGGGAAGAGGAAACATAGCTCGCTGTAGAGGAGGAACAGAGATGCCTCCTTCTGGATCTCCTGTAGCGGGGAAGGGAGGAGAGGGGGAGGGAGAGGGGGAGGGAGTA
>LR778279.1:45562306-45707191 GCA_902810595.1 Coregonus sp. 'balchen' | reverse complement strand
AACATCTCTCCTCCTGCCCTGGGGCCAACCCCAAAAAATCCTCCCCCATTCCCCTTTTCCTTTCCCCCCTTTTTTCCCCTCCTCCTCTCTCCCTCTCTCTCCCCCCCTCTCTCTCTCTCTCTCTCCCCCATCTCTCTCTGTAGAGTCCTGGGGTGCGTGGCAGGCGTGGAGTGTGTGCAGTGTGAGCTGTGGAGAGGGGGTGAGGGAGAGAGTGCGAAAGTGTCTGCTGCCCTCCGGTGGTGGAAGTATGCAGTGCACCGGCATGGTCAAGGAACAGTCTCTCTGCTCACTGGAAGACTGTACAGGTACTTCTTCTGTCAACTCTCTCTCCTTTCCACTCTGTTGGTATTATTATCTTCAGTCATGAAGTATCTCCCTCCAACTCTCTCTCCTTTCCCTTTTCATCACTCCAGTTTTTACTTCCCCAAAATACGTATTTTCAACATCTTTTCATTGTCTTGTGCTCATAGGGTTATTCTCAATTATGTCATATTGATTTCCTCAATCATCTAACTTAACCTTGTTTCTCTTCTCCCCACCCCCTCATCTATGTATCTTTCTACTCTCTCGTCCCCTTTCTCACTTCCTCTCTTTCCATCTCTCTCGGTCTCCCAGTCCTCCCCGCTCCCCCCCCGTCCCTCCCCCCCTCCTCCAGCCTCCTCCTCTCTCGGTGGTGGTAACCTGGTAGCCGTGGCCGGTATATCCCTGTGTCTGGCAGTCATCCTAGCTACCCTCCTGGTCACCCTGTGGCGTAAACTCTGCCGGACACCCCATTGTAGCTCCGTCCGCCGCGGATCTATGCACTCACCTGGGGGACGTAAACTCTCTGACGAGGCCTCCATCTGTGGGCACAGTCTCCAGAGACCCAGCCTCTCCGACAACCAGGGGGGCACAGGGCCGGGGCTAACCCAGAACGAAAGGCCTAACCTGGGGTGCAAGCCTCTGCCTCAGCCCCCTCCTCTGGTTATTCCCCTGGTTCAGGACCCAGATAGACTGTCTCCATCGGGACAGAAGGTGCTACCGCCCATCTTTGGGTAGGTAGAATGTGTTTGTTTATTTCACATCTATGTTTTAATTGAATGTATTACTATTATTAATATACAGTACCAGTCAAAAGTTTGGACACACCTACTCATTCAAGGGTTTTTCTTTATTTTTACTATTTTCTACATTGTAGAATAATAGTGAAGACATCAAAACTATGAAATAACACATATGGAGTCATGTAGTAACCAAAAAAGTGTTAAACATTTTAGATTCTTCAAAGCAGCCACCCTTTGCCTTGATGACAGCTTCGCACACTCTTGGCATTCTCTCAACCAGCTTCACCTGGAATGCTTTTCCGACAGTCTTGAAGGAGTTCCCACATATGCTGAGCACTTGTTGGCTGCTTTTACTTCACTCTGCGGTCCAACTCATCCCAAACCATCTCAATTGGGTTGAGGTAGGGTGATTGTGGAGGCCAGGTCATCTGATGCATCACTCTCCTTGGTCAAATAGCCCTTACACAGCCTGGAGGTGGGTTTTGGGTCATTGTCCTGTTGAAAAACAAATGATAGTCGCACTAAGCGCAAACCAGATGGGATGGAGTATCGCTGTAGAATACTGTGGTAGCCATGCTGGTTAAGTGTGCCTTGAATTCTAAATAAATCACAGACAGTGTCACCAGCAAAGCACCATCACACCTCCTCCTCCATGCTTCACGGTGGGAACCACACATGTGGAGATCATCCGTTCACCTACTCTGCGTCTCACAAAGACATGGCGGTTGGAACCAAAAATCTCAACTCATCAGACCAAAGGACAGATTTCCACCAGTCTAATGTCCATTGCTCGTGTTTCTTGGCCCAAGCAAGTCTCTTCTTCTTATTGGTGTTCTTTAGTAGTGGTTTCTTTGCAGCAATTCGACCATGAAGGCCTGATTCACGCAGTCCCCTCTGAACAGTTGATGTTGAGATGTGTCTGTTACATTTACATTACATTTTAGTCATTTAGCAGACGCTCTTATCCAGAGCGACTTACAGGAGCAATTAGGGTTAAGTGCCTTGCTTAAGGGCACATCGACAGATTTTTCACCTAGTCGGCTCGGGGATTAGAACCAGCGACCTTTCGGTTACTGGCACAACGCTCTTACCCACTAAGCTACCTGCCGACCCCAAGTCTGTTACTTGAACTCTGTGAAGCATTTATTTGGGCTGCAATCTGAGGTGCCGTTAACTCTAATGAACGTATCCTCTGCAGCAGAGATAACTCTGGGTCTTCCTTTCCTGTGACGGTCCTCATGAAAGCCAGTTTCATCATAGCGCTTGATGGTTTTTGCGACTGCACTTGAAGAAACTTTCAAAGTTCTTGACATTTTCCGTATTGACTGACCTTCATGTCTTAAAGTAATGATGGACTGTTGATTCTCTTTGCTTATTTGAGCTGTTCTTGACATAATATGGACTTGGTCTTTTACCAAATAGGGCTATCTTCTGTATACCACCCCTACCTTGTCACAGCACAACTGATTGGCTCAAACACATTAAGAAGGAAAGAAATTCCACAAATTAACTTTTAACAAGGCACACCTGTTAATTGAAATTCATTCCAGGTGACTACCTCATGAAGCTGGTTGAGAGAATTCCAAGAGTGTGCAAAGCTATCATCAAGGCAAAGGATGGCTACTTTGAAGAATCTCAATTATAAAATTGTTATGTGAATTATTTAACAAACTATTTCAGTGTCTCTGTGCGTCTCCCAAAATCAAGAAACGGACAGAGTCCCGGCCTGCATAGTCAGAGATTTATTCATTGAGAATTCTTCCATCACAATTTCAGAGTCCATCTTTTATACTCATACGTCATACAAAAGTCCCTCCTCTCTGTAGGCGGGCTGTAGTTTTCCACTTTAAAACTAATCTCCTGACCATCAGTTCACACACACACACACACACATACATACACACACACACACACACATACATACACACTGTCAGTAGCTGAGTGTAGATGCGGTGTGGAAATCAAGCGCAGGAAACACGGGCGTTCGTGAACAGACTTAAGTAAAATAAAGGCAGCACCAAACAGGCGAACAGCCAACCCAACCGGGAGGCAAAATACAAATTACGCACAAAATACAACGTGCGTAAAAAGACAATAGCGCACACAGTGCGGACTCTCGAAAAACAACAAAACACGAGAGTAATAACGAGAGCAACAGCTAGACAATAACCAATCACACATAACACCTGACCCAACACACGATAACTAAATAGGAAACCAAATCAAACACTAACAAGGGACAGGTGTACAAACAGACAAAACCAAACAAACATGAAACATCGAACGGTGGTAGCTAGTACTCCGGGGACGACGACCGCCGAAGCCTGCCCGAACAAGGAGGAGGAGCAGCCTCGGCCGAAACCGTGACAGTACCCCCCCCCTTGACGCGCGGCTCCAGCCGTGCGCCGATCCCGGCCTCGGGGACGACCAGGACGACGCGGAGCAGGGCGCGTAGGATGACCCCGATGGAACTCGGTCAGCAGGGACAGGTCTAATATGTCCCTCCTCGGCACCCAGCACCGCTCCTCCGGGCCGTACCCCTCCCACTCCACGAGATATTGGAGACCCCCCCATCCGGCGTCTCGAATCAAGGATGGACCTCACAGTGTACGCCGGAGCCCCCTCGATGTCCAACGGGGCGGAGGAGTCTCCTCTATCTCATAGTCCTGGAGTGGACCAGCCACCACCGGCCTGAGGAGAGACACATGGAACGAGGGGTTAATATTCCTGTAATCAATAGGCAGTTCTAACCTGTAACACACCTCGTTCAACCTCCTCAGGACTTTGAATGGCCCCACAAACCGCCGACCCAGCTTCCGGCAGGGCAGGCGGAGGGGCAGATTTCTGGTCGAGAGCCAGACTCGATCTCCAGGTGCGTATACATGCCCCTCACTGCGGTGGAGATCGGCGCTCGTCTTATGCCGACGGATGGCCCGCTGCAGATGAACGTGGGCAGCGTTCCATGTCTCCTCCGAGCGCCGCACCCACTCATCCACCGCAGGGGCCTCGATCTGGCTCTCGTGCCAAGGTGCCAGAACCGGCTGGTACCCTAACACACACTGGAAAGGGGTTAGTTGGGTGGAGGAGTGGCGGAGAGAGTTCTGTGCCATCTCGGCCCACGGAACGTATCTCGCCCACTCCTCCGGCCGGCCCTGGCAATAAGACCTCAGAAACCTACCCACATCCTGGTTGACACGTTCAACCTGCCCATTACTCTCCGGGTGGTAACCCGAGGTAAGGCTCACCGAAACCCCCAACCGTTCCATAAAGGCTCTCCACACTCTGGAGGTGAACTGGGGGCCTCGATCAGACACAATATCCTCGGGTACCCCGTAATGCCGGAAGACATGGGTAAACAGAGCCTCAGCGGTCTGTAGGGCAGTAGGGAGACCCGCCATGGGAAGGAGACGACAGGCCTTCGAGAACCGATCCACAACGACCAGGATGGTAGTATTCCCCTGTGAGGGGGGAAGGTCTGTAACAAAGTCCACCGAGAGGTGGGACCAGGGTCGTTGTGGAACGGGCAGGGGTTGTAGCTTACCCCTGGGCAAATGTCTGGGCGCCTTACACTGTGCACACACCGAACAGGAGGAGACATAAACCCTCACATCCCTGGCTAACGTTGGCCACCAGTACTTAGTGCTAAGGCAGTGAACTGTCCGGCCGATACCTGGATGTCCAGAGGAGGGGGACGTATGAGCCCAATAAATGAGGCGATCGCGTACCTCGAGCGGAACGTACGTCCGACCCACTGGACACTGTGGAGGACTTGGGTCGGTGCGTAACGCCCGCTCGATCTCTGCATCGACCTCCCATACCACCGGTGCCACCAGACAAGACTTTGGTAGGATGGGAGTGGGCTCAACGGACCTCTCCTCCGTGTCATACCGCCGAGACAGGGCATCTGCCTTCCCGTTCTGGGACCCAGGGATGTAAGTGATTTTAAACACAAACCGGGCTAGAAACATAGTCCAGCGGGCCTGGCGAGGATTCAATCTCCTAGCTGCCCGGATGTACTCCAGGTTACGGTGGTCAGTCAGAATGAGGAAAGGGTGTTGAGCCCCCTCAAGCCAGTGCCTCCACACCTTTAGGGCCTGTACCACGGCTAACAGCTCCCTGTCCCCTACATCATAATTCCGCTCCGCCGGACTGAGCTTCTTAGAATAAAAGGCACAGGGGCGGAGCTTAGGTGGTGTGCCAGACCGTTGTGAGGTGACGGCCCCAATACCGGCCTCGGACGCGTCTACCTCTACCTGGAATGGTAAAGCGGGATCCGGATGCGCCAACACCGGCGCTGAGGTAAACAGGTCCTTCAGTCTCCCAAAAGCCCTGTCCGCCTCAGCTGACCACCGCAAGCGCACCGGACCCCCCTTCAACAGAGACGTTATGGGAGCTGCCACCTGTCCAAAACCCCGGATAAACCTCCGGTAATAATTCGCAAAACCCAAGAACTGTTGCACCTCTTTCACAGTGGTTGGGGTTTGCCAATTACGCACAGCTGACACCCGGTCAACCTCCATCTTCACCCCCTGACGCAGACAACTGATAACCCAAAAAGGAGACCGACTTCTGAAAGAACAGACATTTCTCTGCCTTGACATATAGGTCATGCTCCAACAGTCTCCTCAACACTCGGCGCACCAGGGCTACATGCTCAGCTCGGGTAGAACTGTACACCAGAATATCGTCTATGTACACGACTACTCCCTGCCCCTGCATGTCCCGGAAAATCTCATCTACAAAGGATTGGAAGACTGAGGGAGCATTCATTAACCCATATGGCATGACGAGATACTCGTAATGACCGGAGGTCGTGCTAAATGCTGTCTTCCATTCATCGCCCTCTCTAATGCGCACCAAGTTATATGCGCTCCTGAGATCCAATTTTGTGAAGAACTGAGCACCGTGTAATGACTCCGTCATAGTCGCAATCAGAGGAAGTGGATAACTGTACTTCACCGTAATCTGATTGAGACCGCGGTAATCAATACACGGGCGCAAACCTCCATCTTTCTTCTTCACAAAAAAGAAGCTCGAGGAAGCGGGTGAAGTGGAGGCCCGTATGTATCCCTGTCTCAGAGACTCAGCGATGTAAGTTTCCATCGCCTTCCTCTCCTCTTGAGACAAGGGATACACATGGCTCCGCGGGAGTGCTGCTCCTAACTGGAGATCTATCGCACAATCCCCCTGTCTATGAGGCGGCAGCTGCGCCACCCTTGTCTTACTAAACACCAGTGTCAAATCCTCATACTCGGGGGGAATATGCAGTGCGGGCATTTGATTTGGACTCTCCACCGAGGTCGCCCCTATGGAAACACCCAGACATAGCCCCTCACACTGAACAGACCACCCTTTAAGAGCTTTCTCTCGCTACAAAATAGTAGGATCATGGGTAATCAACCAGGGAAGTCCCAGCACCACCGGATACGCAGGAGAGTCAATCAGATAGAGCTGAATCGTCTCCTCATGACCCCCCTGCGTCTTCATCCTAAGGGCGCTGTGACCTCCCTAATTAACCCAGATCCTAACGGACGGCTCTCTAGGGCATGTACAGGGAAAGGCTTATCAACGGGAAGGAGAGGAATCCCTAACTCTACACAGAACTGGCGATCTACAAAATTTCGAGGTGCAACCTGTGGAAAACAAACAGGCAAGGTTATGTGAACGACAGAAAGCTCTGGGTAAGTAGGGCGCCTACTCACCTGGGAGGACTCCCCAATGCGTGGCCTGCCTTTACCTCCACCGGGGGACCTTCCCCAACACCTAGCCGCGGTGTGCCCTCCACGGCCACAGTTGGTGCAGGGAACGGCCCCCCTCGGGTTCCTACTCCTCCGTTCTCTAGCGCCAGCACCTCCGAGCTCCATAGGGCTCGGCTCGGAGGTGCCGGAAGGTGGAATGGGCAACCCCCACCCGGGACGTCCACGGGTGGCGAGCAGGGTGTCCAGCCGAATGGCCATGTCGACCAGTTGGTCAAACGACAACGTGGTATCCCTGCACGCCAACTCTCTCTGGACGTCCTCCCGGAGGCTGCAGCGGAAGTGGTCTATGAGGGCCCGCTCATTCCACCCTGCATCTGCCGCTAGAGTCCGGAACTCCAAAGCAAAATCCTGTGCGCTCCTCATCCCCTGTCGGAGGTAGAATAGACGCTCCCCCGCCGCCTTCCCTTCTGGTGGATGGTCAAACACGGCACGGAAGCGGCGGGGAGAACTCCGCGTAGGTAATAGTAGCGGCGTCTATTCTCCTCCTTTCGGCGTTGGCCCACTCCAACGCCTTGCCGGTGAGACAGGAGATGAGGGCGGAGACGCTCTCGTGTCCCGAGGGCGCCGGGTGTACGGTGGCGAGGTAGAGCTCCACTTGCAGCAGGAACCCTTGACACCCGGCAGCGGAGCCGTCGTACGCCCTCGGGAGCGAGAGCCGAATCCCGCTGGGTTCCGGAAGGGGGACAGGAGGACTGACCGATGGGGATGGTCCGGTAGGTGGGGGCGTGGGTACCCCGCTGCTTTCCCATCGGTGGAGAGTGTTCATCACCCGATCCAGGGCGTGACCGATCTGGTTGATCCTGTCCTCCTGCCCACGCAGACGGTCCTCCATGATGTCCGTTGGCGCGGTTGCTCCTGCTGATTCCATGGGTGGGATGTGTGATTCTGTCAGTAGCTGAGTGTAGATGCGGTGTGGAAATCAAGCGCAGGAAACACGGGCGTTCGTGAACAGACTTTAGTAAAATAAAGGCAGCACCAAACAGGCGAACAGCCAACCCAACCGGGAGGCAAAATACAAATTACGCACAAAATACAACGTGCGTAAAAAGACAATAGCGCACACAGTGCGGACTCTCGAAAACAACAAAACACGAGAGTAAATATGAGAGCAACAGCTAGACAATAACCAATCACACATAACACCTGACCCAACACACGATAACTAAATAGGAAACCAAATCAAACACTAACAAGGGACAGGTGTACAAACAGACAAAACCAAACAAACATGAAACATCGAACGGTGGTAGCTAGTACTCCGGGGACGACGACCGCCGAAGCCTGCCCGAACAAGGAGGAGGAGCAGCCTCGGCCGAAACCGTGACACACACTTCCAAGCCTAACAGTTTCTCTCCTCCCTAAATTCCTCAGTTATCTTGGTTTCTCAGTTGCCTGTAGACAGTTCTCCTTGTCCTTTGTTGTCTGGTCTAACTCTTACCCACATTGCTAAATAGTAGCTCAATGTCATAGTCTTTACTGGTCCTACACTCACACATTCTAACACATTTCACACAGTTTCAGGGTGTAATAATTAGTCATTAATAATTAATCTATCAATCCACCCTTTGACTAAATATTACACACATACAAAATATATGTTGTTATAGAAATGAATCACACACATTGAAGCATATAAGTTGATTTGCATATAACAACATAAAAAATTGTCTCATTCAATACAGGTTCATCAGGGTTACCCCATGATTAAAAGCGTAACGTTACTCTTTAGCAATGGTACCTAACCTGTTTACCCACTATCTGGAAACAACAGTCTAAGCCTATAGTGAAGAACATTTGCTTCATCACATCCTGCAACATCGGTTAACTAGTACATAATACTTAAAACAAGACTTTAATACACAAAAGATCATTACAATAACTTTTAAACTAGAGATTTATAGTTCTAGGAAAACATCCAGTCTCAAACTATCTGAATCGTCGTCGTCCTCCACCAAGCCTGGTGGGTCATATTCTTAATTCCTTAGGTCGGAGTCCGGGATTGGGCCGTATCTCACCATCTGTTGGGAAACTGCATACTCCAACGCCTTGCTCACCAACCCTCGGACACAGGGAATAAGACAATATCCACAAAGAACAAACATACCCATAGACGCGATTGCCGCGCCTAAAATAGTTACAACAATAGTTTTCCATTTACCAAACATTTGATCAAACCAACCAGTCATTGATGTATTCACCCCCCAGTTCTCAGCCCATTCTTTACTTAATGAGACCTGCCAGTGCTCTAGTTACTGTACCATCTGGGGCTGTATTGTTGGGGATAAACATACAACAATGACCTCCCACCATCTTGCAAATCCGCCCTTCTCTGCTAAAAGCATTTCGAGAACCATACTATTCTGCAGGTCATGAGTGAGGTGGCGGATAGTTGGCCTGAGATTCTCTTCACTGCATCCCTTGTCTAATTAACGAACCTTTGTGGATGTAATTAATCCAGTCAACATTTTAATCAATTGTAACCCACCAGAAAAACGTTGTTGTAAACCCTTCTCCAATTTGATCTGTGATTCGCATTACTTTGGTGTCTATAACATTGATAATCTCCGGGGTTCATGGTGAATTGGGGTGCCTTAGTATTATCCTTTTTAAGAGTGGTTATTTTAATATCAGAACAATTAGGTGAGGTTTGGTTTGATCCCAAATCTATCACACAAGAGAACATGGTCTGAGGCATAGGTGCAGTTACAATGGTTGGCCTACCTGTTGAACAGGCATAACAATTAATTTGACCCAGCGCCCTAGCTGTGTAGTTCATCCACCTTACCCAGAAGTTCTCATTTGAAATTCCTTCTACTTCTCCTTGGTTCATTTCCTGCAAGAGGAAATATTCTACCCTTGGTGGTTTAGTGCTATTTAGGATTCCTTCTGAGGGCCTTCCAATGGGTATTAGACTAGTGTTTTTGGTACCTCTGGTGATAATATTAGATCTACCTGCTGTTCTGTCTCGGGGGGTGGAAGATTCATTTCTCTCCTGAAAAATGAACCTCAAACATATATCTGCCCCGAAATCATCAACACAGGCCCAATAGTTCCTTGCTATGTCATCTTGCATAATTGACTTTACCGTTATCACCAGTTCCGTTTTACATTTATGACGGGTTTGTTTAATTCCCCATCGGTGTACTGCGTCCATCCCATTCTCATAGTATGTTCCCCAGGTATGTTTAAACACCCTTGCCCAAGGACATGAGCGTTCCCCAGTGCAAATGTATTTACCATACCTTCTAGGACCTAACTTTGTTGTACACGCCCCCTTCTTACCAAAGCCCCCAAAACCTCCTATCTCTTCATGGGAGAAGTTGAATGGTATCTTGAATTCCCCATCTTGTCCTAAACTGACTTTAACTATTAAAATAATCATTCCCCCAATAGTCTTTCTTGGTTTCAGTATTTATACGAGATCGAATCAGTGCCTTGGTATTATTTTGTTCATAATTTCCCTGTTTAGGTTGACCTGGATTAATCCATAATATGGTTAACATGATGATGCAGCTCAGAGTCCCCCAAAATCCCCAAAACCGCCATCCCAATCCTGTCCCTGACCCACCTGCCTGGTACTTCCCCATACCCACACCTCTAGGAACACCCCACAGTGATGAAAGGTCGGGGTAGGGTTTCTTCGTTAACAGAGTTTACCCCCGAACCCTAGTGGTTCAGTTCTTCTCTTTAACTCTGTGTGTGTTCAACGGTGTTGGTATGTGGGCCTACCTTTTTGCAGTGGGTAACGTGGACCCAAGTGGCTCTCTCAGCTATTCTTATAGCGAAGGCAGTTACCAATAGGACTTGGTATGGTCCCTCCCAGCGTGACTGCTTTCAATCCTTTTTCCTCAACGATTGGATCCACACCCAGTCTCCAAGTTATATACTATGAATCACCTTCTCCTTTAATTCTCCTGTAGGACACAAATTCTTAGACATACGGTTAATGAACAATTTTATCATGTGTTCTGCTAGTGTATTCTCTAGTTCTATGTCTGCCTGTTCTGGTCCTGCCAACTGTGGCATTCTGTAAGGTCTTCCAAACACTTTCTCAAAGGGGGATAACCCATCTTTATCTGGGGTTACTCTAAATTTCTTCCCTTCACGCCGTGATAATTCTATAAAATCAATTTCCAATTGCTGGAAGGGGTACTTAGCCAGATGATACTCACCCTGAGGTGCCCTTTGTCTGCCCTGGTGATTATTTTGAGCACAGATAACATATGTTTTATAATTAGTAATCCCATATGCAACAAAGTCTTGTCTAATCTGCTCTACCATCCATCCCTCCCGTTGACACATGGCTCTGCCCGTGTGTCAATATTGCAGCATATCTAAACAGTAATTTCGGGAGAATTGGTAAGCTGTCTTTGACCCATATTCATTCCTTATTTACTGCGCCTTGCTTCACCCATCTGTGAACTTCCTTAATTGGGGCCCTACTGGGGCTCTCTATAAGTAGATCTCTATCTATCGAAACTTCCTCTTTTGACAGCGACTGGGACCAGAGAAGTGTTTTAACCCTGCTGACAACATTTGATAATACCTCAACTTACTTCTATCCCGTAAAAGTAATCCAAGATTAGTACAATTTACTAGCATTAGGTATCCCTCATTCAGGGAAAGCTCTCTCTCTCTTCTGTTATTTTATGGTTCAAATCATATTATTACCAAATTATAAATTTCTTCACACTTTTCACAGTACTATAAATTACCCTCAACTTGGTAAAATAAACTATCTTAAAGTCCTCCTCTCATGCCTTTTAGAATTTACCAGTGTGGATGATCAATTAACACCAGAAAGTCAAAACAGAGTTCAGAGGCAATTGAAATCATTCAACGAACTGTTCCATCCCATAGTATACTAAACATTACCATCATTCTAAATATTTCATAAATGTTACTTATCCCAAGTGTTCATTAAGTCCTCATGACATTTATTCTCATAAGAAATCATGTATACCCTAAACTCAGTCAAAACAGAAAAACTCCATAAAATTCACTGTGTGTGCTCCTTTAAGATGTATCACCTTTGACCCGTTGGAAACCCCCTAAAATCAAAATAACAACCCTTTATAAACATCATACGGGGAATAACTGTAGTGTTATAGCTTAAGTATGGGGAATAAATATAGTGTTAGCTGAAGGATGGGGAATAACTAGTGTTAGCTGAAGTATGTGGAATAACTGTAGTGTTCTAGCTGAAGTATAGGGAATAACTGTGGTGTTAATATAAATACGGGGAATAACTGTAGTTTTGGCTGAAGTACAGAGAATAACTGTAGTGTTCTAGTTGAAGTATGGGGAATAACTGTAGTGTTAGCTGAAGTATGTTGAATAACTGTAGTGTTAAATGAAACCCAGGGAATACCTGTAGTGTTAGCTGAAATATGGGGAATAACTCTGGTGTTAGCGGAAATGTGGGGAATAACTGTAGCGTTAGATGAAGGACGGGGAATACCTGTAGTGTTAACTGAAATACTGGTAATAACGGTAGTGTTTGCTGAAATACTGGTAATAACGGTAGTGTTTGCTGAAGTATGGGGAATAACTGTAGTGTTAGCTGAAGTACTGGGAATAACTGTGGTGTTCTAGCTTAAGTATGGGGGAATAAATGTAGTGTTAGCTGAAATACGGTGAATAACTGTGGTGTTAGCTGAAGTATGTGGAATAACTGTAGTGATAACTGAAGTACGAGGAATACCTAGTGTTCTAGCTAAAGTATGGGGAATAACTATAGTGTTAGCTGAAGTACAGGGAATAACTGTAGTGTTAGCTGAAGTACGGGGAATAACTGTAGTGTTCTAGCTGAAGTACGGGGAATAACTGTAGTGTTCTAGCTGAAGTACGGGGAATAACTGTAGTGTTCTAGCTGAAGTACAGGGAATAACTGTAGTGTTCTAGCTGAAGTACAGGGAATAACTGTAGTGTTCTAGCTGAAGTACAGGGAATAACTGTAGTGTTCTAGCTGAAGTACAGGGAATAACTGTAGTGTTCTAGCTGAAGTACAGGGAATAACTGTAGTGTTCTAGCTGAAGTACGGGGAATAACTGTAGTGTTCTAGCTGAAGTACGGGGAATAACTGTAGTGTTCTAGCTGAAGTACGGGGAATAACTGTAGTGTTCTAGCTGAAGTACGGGGAATAACTGTAGTGTTTTAGCTGAAGTACAGGGAATAACTGTAGTGTTCTAGCTGAAGTACAGGGAATAACTGTAGTGTTCTAGCTGAAGTACAGGGAATAACTGTAGTGTTTTAGCTGAAGTACAGGGAATAACTGTAGTGTTCTAGTTGAAGAACGGGAAATAACTGTAGTGTTACATTCTGACCACACCACTCGTGTTGCAAAATAAATTTCCAGATGTTTTCAATAATTTCATTCAAATCTGCTTAGCCAGGCGCTAAAATATAACTTTGTTCTGCTTTTTAAGCTTGACGTGCTGCAATTCCCGCCTCTCCCATCTCCTCATTGGTTTTTAGGAGCATATACCCACGTGGGTGATTAAAAGATGAACTGAGGTACACACTCCAGTCCAGTTGGTGGTGGTAATGCACCTTAAAGTTGTTTGCCAACCGCCATATAAAGTCCAAAGAAGAAGAAGACTGAAGAAGATTGAAGAAGGAGAGATTACTAGAAACTAACTAGGTTTCCCCTTTTAATCTGTGGATTAATTATCGGAGTAGAGAACACACGATTTTGTGTGACTGAAAATTCTACAAAGATCCAGAAAAAAAGGACCTTGTGCATTTCAGGTAAATGAACAACCCAATGTTTATATCCCAGGACACATTAACTACCAACAGCAAGCTAGCTGTCTAAATGGCCATGAATGTTTCATGTGTTTCGACCTGTCCCCAAATTAATATAGTTGGTTCAGAGCTAGTTTTGATATTTCAACCTGCGTGTCCTTATCGTGTCTGGTGTGGGGGGACAGATCCAACATGGGGGACAGAATCAACATGTGGGACAGAATCAACATGTGCGCAATGGCGCACGCAGACTAGTCAGCATGCTAATGAACCTCTTCATTCTCTCGCTTGGATTCATCAACACTTTTTAAACTGATGAGCAATTTAAATAAACACCTTCTGACTATATGACCAGGTACCGTCTGGTCCAGAAGCAGCTGAAGGGTTAACTGTATGACTGCATTCTCCAGGTACCGTCTGGCCCGGCAGCAGCTGAAGGGTTAACTGTATGACTGCATTCTCCAGGTACCGTCTGGCCCGGCAGCAGCTGAAGGGTTAACTGTATGACTGCATTCTCCAGGAACCGTCTGGTCCAGAAGCAGCTGAAGGGTTAACTGTATGACTGCATTCTCCAGGTACCGTCTGGTCCAGAAGCAGCTGAAGGGTTAACTGTATGACTGCATTCTCCAGGAACCGTCTGGTCCAGAAGCAGCTGAAGGGTTAACTGTATGACTGCATTCTCCAGGTACCGTCTGGCCCGGCAGCAGCTGAAGGGTTAACTGTATGACTGCATTCTCCAGGAACCGTCTGGTCCAGAAGCAGCTGAAGGGTTAACTGTATGACTGCATTCTCCAGGTACCGTCTGGTCCAGAAGCAGCTGAAGGGTTAACTGTATGACTGCATTCTCCAGGTACCGTCTGGTCCAGAAGCAGCTGAAGGGTTAACTGTATGACTGCATTCTCCAGGTACCGTCTGGCCCAGCAGCAGCTGAAGGGTTAACTGTATGACTGCATTGTATGACTGTGGTCCTCTGTAGCTCAGCTGGTAGAGCACGGCGCTTGTAACGCCAAGGTAGTGGGTTCGATCCCCGGGACCACCCATACACAAAAATGTATGCACGCATGACTGTAAGTCGCTTTGGATAAAAGCGTCTGCTAAATGGCATATTCTTATATTCTTGCATTCTCCAGGTACCGTCTGGCCCAGCAGCAGTTAAAAGAGATGAAGAAGAGAGGGTTAAAGGAAGCCACCCAGCTCTATCATGTCTCACAGAGCCCCGTCCACGACACTCTTCTGGAGGACTCTCCCACCTCCGCCTCCACCCCTACCCAGCCAGGGTTCACCCTCCCTGGGCTCAGCCCCAACCCCGGCCCCCTGGACCCCCAGGGAGAGGATTCTAATCTGAGCCGGTTTTGTATCACCGCCCCCTTCCCCGAGCCCAGGGTCCCACAGCGCAGCTCGGCTACTCTGCCAGACAGACTGAGCCCCAGGGTGGAGCTCGTCCTGGGGCCTCCCGTGGCCGGGTACCTGAGAGAAGGTGGGGGTGGAGGGAGCTCCAAACGGATAGACCGCACGGCAGACTGGGTGGAGATGGTGGAGAGGACTGGGTTAGGAGGGATGGGAGGAGGAAGGGGCGTTCCCTCCAACTCGTACCAGAGAAACCCAAACTTCCGACGGACATCCAGCTTTCACGACACCAAGCCCCCACCTCCCCCAGCAGCCGCATGTCGCCCCCACAGGGAGAGGAGTCAGACCCAGGTACTAACCAATAATAACCAGGAAGGTAATAACCAGTCATAACCAGGAGGGTAATAACCAATAATAACCTGGAAGGTAATAACCAATAATAACATGGAAGGTAATAACCAATAATAACCTGGAAGGTAATAACCAGTAATAACCAGGAAGGTAATAACCAATAATAACCTGGAAGGTAATAACCAGTAATAACCAGGAAGGTAATAACCAATAATAACCAGGAAGGTAATAACCAGTAATAACCAGGAAGGTAATAACCTATAATAACCTGGAAGGTAATAACCTATAATAACCTGGAAGGTAATAACCAGTAATAACCAGGAAGGTAATAACCTATAATAACCTGGAAGGTAATAACCAGTAATAACCAGGAAGGTAATAACCTATAATAACCTGGAAGGTAATAACCTATAATAACCTGGAAGGTAATAACCAGTAATAACCAGGAAGGTAATAACCAATAATAACCAGGAAGGTAATAACCTATAATAACCTGGAAGGTAATAACCAGTAATAACCAGGAAGGTAATAACCAATAATAACCTGGACCACAATGGAAATAAGTCGGTAGGCTTTGTGTTTTTAATCCTTGATAATATTTAATGTACAGTGAGGGAAAAAAGTATTTGATCCCCTGCTGATTTTGTACATTTGCCCACTGACAAAGACATGATCAGTCTATCATTTTAATGGTAGGTTTATTTGAACAGTGAGAGACAGAATAACAACAAAAAAATCCAGAAAAAAGTGTTAAAAAAATGTTATAAATTGATTTGCATTTTAATGAGGGAAATAAGTATTTGACCCCTCTGCAAAACATGACTTAGTACTTGGTGGCAAAACCCTTGTTGGCAATCACAGAAGTCAGACGTTTCTTGTAGTTGGCCACCAGGTTTGCACACATCTCAGGAAGGATTTTGTCCCACTCCTCTTTGCAGATCTTCTCCAAGTCATTAAGGTTTCGAGGCTGACGTTTGGCAACTCGAACTTTCAGCTCCCTCCACAGATTTTCTATGGGATTAAGGTCTGGAGACTGGCTAGGCCACTCCAGGACCTTAATGTGCTTCTTCTTGAGCCACTCCTTTGTTGCCTTGGCTGTGTGTTTTGGGTCATTGTCATGCTGGAATACCCATCCACAACCAATTTTCAATGCCCTGGCTGAGGGAAGGAGATTCTCACCCAAGATTTGACGGTACATGGCCCCGTCCATCGTCCCTTTGATGCGGTGAAGTTGTCCTGTCCCCTTAGCAGAAAAACACCCCCAAAGCATAATGTTTCCACCTCCATGTTTGATGGTGGGGATGGTGTTCTTGGGGTCATAGGCAGCATTCCTCCTCCTCCAAACACGGCGAGTTGAGTTGATGCCAAAGAGCTCCATTTTGGTCTCATCTGACCACAACACTTTCACCCAGTTCTCCTCTGAATCATTCAGATGTTCATTGGCAAACTTCAGACGGCCCTGTATATGTGCTTTCTTGAGCAGGGGGACCTTGCGGGCGCTGCAGGATTTCAGTCCGTCACGGCGTAGTGTGTTACCAATTATTTTCTTGGTGACTATGGTCCCAGCTACCTTGAGATCATTGGCAAGATCCTCCCGTGTAGTTCTGGGCTGATTCCTCACCGTTCTCATGATCATTGCAACTCCACGAGTTGAGATCTTGCATGGAGCCCCAGTCCGAAGGAGATTGACAGTTATTTTGTGTTTCTTCCATTTGCGAATAATCGCACCAACTGTTGTCACCTTCTCACCAAGCTGCTTGGCGATGGTCTTGTAGCCCATTCCAGCCTTGTGTAGGTCTACAATCTTGTCCCTGACATCCTTGGAGAGCTCTTTGGTCTTGGCCATGGTGGAGTTTGGAATGTGATTGATTGATTGCTTCTGTGGACAGGTGTCTTTTATACAGGTAACAAGCTGAGATTAGGAGCACTCCCTTTAAGAGTGTGCTCCTAATCTCAGCTCGTTACCTGTATAAAAGACACCTGGGAGCCAGAAATCTTTCTGATTGAGAGGGGGTCAAATACTTATTTCCCTCATTAAAATGCAAATCAATTTATAACATTTTTGACATGCGTTTTTCTGGATTATTTTGTTGTTATTCTGTCTCTCAAATTATAGACTGATCATTTCTTTGTCAGTGGGCAAACGTACAAAATCAGCAGGGGATCAAATACTTTTTTCCCTCACTGTATGTATTGTTGTACTCCAATGACAGTGTAAATATGCACAATTAATGAATTTATTAAATGTAATTATCAAAATTCAGCCATTCATCTATTCATTCATTCAGGTGGGTCCCCGCACCAGGACCCTCCCCGAGGGCAGCTGTAGGGCCCGGGGAACCTTGGCGAACCAGATCCAGAACACGACCTACCCCCACTATCCCATCCCAGAGCAGAGCACCCCCGACTGTGCCAGGCACAAACCGCAACCCCCTGGGCCTGGGGACGACAGGAGAAGACCCTGGGTGGAGACTGGAAGTCCTCCGTGTTTCAGTAACAAACCCAAACACGCTGAAAACAACAACACCTACTTGACCTCTGACCCCAAACACACAGAGACCAACACTACAACGGCAGCCATGTTAGGATCTGAGCTGCTTAGCAACCCTGAACTCACCCTGGAGAGGGAGAGGCGGAGGAGTGGTGATAGAGGAGGAGGTGAAGATGGAGGAGAGAGAGGTGGGACTTCAGGTATAGGGGGACCAGGATTAGGACCAGGGGTGGGGTCTCGTGGCTGCCCTGCCTACCTCACCCCGGACCGTGCGGAGCGGGCAGAACAGAACTGGAGCCGTCGAGGCCCTTCCCCGATTCAGAGAAATATCCTGGCCAGGAAGCTGAGAGAGGCTCAGTCCTGCAACACCGCCTCTGGCCAGCGGGGGCGCCATAACCAACAGCAGCAGAGGCAGCGCAGCTCCACATTTAGCGTGTCTGCCAGTGAGCAAAGGAAGGGGAGGTGTAGGTCTCTGCCTCTGTCTGGAGACTCCCCCTATGGGCTGACTGAGGCAGAGCAACGCATGCTGGATCTAGATATGACCTCACTATACCTGGGAGAGGATGAGTTCTCACCTGTACACACCTAGTGGGGAGGAGAGGAGAGGAGAGGAGAGGAGAGGAGAGGAGAGGAGAGGAGAGGAGAGGAGAGGAGAGGAGAGGAGAGGGAAAGGAGGACCTTTCTTGTTGCCTGGAAGGTGCCCAGAGGAGGAAGAGAGGAGGAGGAACAGGGTGGAGGAGGAGGAGGAGAAAGCTGTAAAGACATAACTGAGACTTTTTTTTACTAGTTATTTTTTGTTTTGTTACTCTTTCACTGAAAACCATTTGGGTAACACTTTACTTGACACCCAGCATTATAACACGTTATGACACGGTTATAACCATGTCACAATATGTCATAACAGCTGATATAACCTATCATAATATGGTCATAACACTGTCATCAAATCAAATTGTATTTGTCACATACGCCGAATAGAACAGGTGTAGGTATACCTTACAGTGAAATGCTTACTTACAAGCCCCTAACCAACAATTCAGTTTTAAGAAAAATAAGAGTTAAGAAAACATTTACTAAATAAATAAAAAATAAAAGTAACAATAAAATAACAATAACGAGGCTATATACAGGTACCGTCTGGTCCAGAAGCAGCTGAAGGGTTAACTGTATGACTGCATTCTCCAGGTACCGTCTGGTCCAGAAGCAGCTGAAGGGTTAACTGTATGACTGCATTCTCCAGGTACCGTCTGGCCCGGTACCGAGTCAATGTGCTGGACCTAGTCTTGGCGCTCCGGTACCGCTTGCCATGCGGTAGCAGAGAGAACAGTCTATGACTAGGGTGGCTGGAGTCTTTGTCAATTTTGAGGGCCTTCCTCTGACACCGCCTGGTATAGAGGTCCTGGATGGCAGGAAGCTTGGCCCCAGTGATGTACTGGGCCGTACACACTACCATCTGTAGCGCCTTGCGGTCGGACACCGAGCAGTTGCCATACCAGGCGGTGATGCAACGAGTCAGGATGCTCTCGATGGTGCAGCTGTAGAACTTTTTGAGGATCTGAGTACCCCACAGTGACCGTACGTACATACCCCAACCAGAAGCCATGGATTACAGGCAACATCCGCACTGAGCTAAAGGGTAGAGCTGCCGCTTTCAAGGAGCAGGACTCTAACCCGGACGCTTATAAGAAATCCTTCTATGGCCTCTGACGAACCATCAAACAGGCAAAACGTCAATACAGGACTAAGATTGAATCTTACTACACCGGCTCTGACACTCGTCGGATGTGGCAGGGCTTGCAAACTATTACAGACTACAAAGGGAAGCCCAGCCGCGAGCTGCCCAGTGACACGAGCCTACCAGATGAGCTAAATTACTTCTAAGCGATTCGAGGCAAGCAACACTGAAGCACACGAGAGCACCAGCTGTTCCGGAAGACTGTGTGATCATGCTCTCCATAGCCGATTAAACAAGTCAACATACACAAGGCCGCAGGGCAAGACGGATTACCAGGACGTGTACTCAGAGCATGCGCTGACCAACTGGCAAGTGTCTTCAACCTGTCCCTGACCGAGTCTGTAATACCTACATGTTTCAAGCAGACCACTATAGTCCCTGTGCCCAAGAACACTAAGATAACCTGCCTAAATAACTACCGACCTGTAGCAATCCCATCTGTAGCCATGAAAGTGCTTTGAAAGGCTGGTCATGGCTCACATCAACACCATCATCCCAGAAACCCTAGACCCACTCCAATTCGCAAACCGCCCCAACAGATCTGCTTCTGGATGAGCATTTTCTTGTTTGTTTATGGCCTTATACAGCTCGTTGAGTGCGGTCTTAGTGCCAGCATCGGATTGTGGTGGTAAATAGACAGCTACGAAAAATATAGATGAAAACTCTCTTGGTAAATAGTGTGGTCTGCAGCTTATCATGAGATACTCGACCTCAGGCGAGCAAAACCTGGAGACTTCTTTAATATTAGATTTTGTTATTGTTACTGACAAATAGACACAGACCGCCACCCCTTGTCTTACCAGAGGCAGCTGTTCTGTCTTGCCGATGCACGGAAAACCCAGCCAACTGTATATTATCCATGTCGTCGTTCAGCCACGACTCGGTGAAACATAAGATATTACCGTTTTTAATGTCCCGTTAGGATAGTCTCGAATGGAGCTCATCCAGTTTATTCTCCAATGATTCCACGTTGACCAATAGGACGAATGGTAGAGGCGGGTTACCCAATCGCCGACAAATTCTCACAAGGCACCCCGACCTGCTCTTCTTCATGTGAATGACTGGGATTTGGGGCTGGTCCGGTATCAGCAGTAAATCCTGCTGGTGGTAAGAAGTTTAGTTTGAAAGTTTGTTTCTTAAATCATTTGTTGTTGTTGCAATGAATTCTTTAGTCATATTTCTTTTCCTTCATCATATTTTAAATAACTTGCAGAAAATACACTTTGACGACACTGTCATGAAGCATTACGACCATCCTGTGTCACTTTACTTGGACTAAGAAAATACACTTTCTACAACGGGTTGGTCAAAACAAGCATTTTTTTATTGGTTTGCGACGCGTTCTAAGCCATACTAAAAAACCTGTTTAACACGGGTAAACCAATGATGCAAAAATGGGCATCTCATTTTCTGTTCCATCTGAGAAATCCCTGCCCATCCATTGTCCCATCAGCCCAGCCGGCCAATTCATTCACTTGATTTCTGCTGTAAAAATCATCTAGACATTATTTCCCCTTGCTTCTAGCCTAACATTTGGTTTGCAACATCGGGGGGTTTGTACAAACGTTGCTGTCTGTCTCTCGACAATTGCAACATTAGTTTCAATATTGAAATTCGATCTCCACTGTCCTATTGAGAATTAACGTGTCAGGACGAGACATTGGTGCATGTCTGACATCAATGTGTGCACAATTATACAATGATCATTTAATATGGTCAATTTCAGAAAATGTTATATAACTTAAACATACTGTTGAGACATAGTCTCTGGTGTTATGGAATGTTTTGCCTTGTGTGGTAGGGGTTTATGGGTTTTGACACTCTTATGTAGGTGTCATAACCAGCCGTAAAATAACGCAATATATGTCACAACAGGGCTAAATATATGGGTCATGACACCCTTATGACCATATTATGACAGGTTATGACCATATTATGACAGGTTATGACCATATTATGACAGGTTATGACCATATTATGACAGGTTATGACCATATTATGACAGGTTATGACCATATTATGACACGGTTATGACCATATTATGACAGGTTATGACCATATTATGACAGGTTATGACCATATTATGACAGGTTATGACCATATTATGACAGGTTATGACCATATTATGACAGGTTATGACCATATTATGACAGGTTATGACCATATTATGACACGGTTATGACCATATTATGACAGGTTATGACCATATTATGACAGGTTATGACCATATTATGACATGGTTATGACAACCTATGTCAGCTTTTATGACATATACATATGCTGGGTGTCAAGTAAAGTGTTACCACCATTTGGATATCAGAGCAATGATGTCACAGTCACACCAGATTGTCTTTGTCTCTGTCTGTCTGTCTGCCTGTCTGCCTGTCTGTCTGTCTGTCTGTCTGTCTGTCTGCCTGTCTGCCTGTCTGTCTGCCTGTCTGCCTGCCTGTCTGTCTGTCTGTCTGTCTGTCTGTCTGTCTGTCTGTCTGTCTGTCTGTCTGTCTGCCTGTCTGTCTGCCTGCCTGTCTGCCTGCCTGCCTGCCTGTCTGTCTGTCTGTCTGTCTGTCTGTCTGTCTGTCTGTCTGTCTGTCTGTCTGTCTGTCTGCCTGTCTGTCTTTAAAATTAAGGCAGTTATACATTTTACATTACAATAACAGATTTCACAACATATTAAGTGTGTGTCCTCAGGCCTCTACTCTACTACCACATATCTATAACACAAGATACATGTGTGTATAGTGTGTATGTTATCGTGTGTGTGTATGCATGTGTCTATGTGTGTGTTGCTTCACAGTCCCCGCTGTTCCATGAGGTGTATTTTTATCTGTTTTTTAAATCTGTGGAATAGAGTTCCATGTAGTCATGGCTCTATGTAGTACTGTGCGCCTCCCATAGTCTGTTCTGGACTTGGGGACTGTGAAGAGACCTCTGGTGGCATGTCTTGTGGGGTATGCATGGGTGTCCGAGCTGTGTGCCAGTAGTTCAAACAGACAGCTCGGTGCTTTCAACATGTCAATACCTCTCACAAATACAAGTAGTGATGAAGTCCATTTCTCCTCCACTTTGAGCCAGGAGAGATTGACATGCATATTATTAATGTTAGCTCTCTGTGTACATCCAACGGCCAAATAATGTGACCGTGCCTGCCAAAGGAACTGTCTGTCTGTCTGTCTGTCTGTCTGTGACACCGCGAGCTTCTCTGATACATTTTTGGTTTCAAGGACAAGAACTGTTACCACATGACGATGGACACGTTACAGTGTTACCAAATACTGTTACATGTTCTGCCAAAGGTCAAAGCTGTTCTCTTTTCAGCCCCTTACTGTCTGTTTCAGCCTGACTGTTTCAAGGGATGCCAACATGTACTATAACTACTGTGGAGTGTGCCCTGTCTACTGAGGAGATATTATGTCAGTATTAGATGTATTACATTTGATTGATGTGTTTGTATTGCTCATTAGTGTTATGAGTGATTGATGTGTTTGTATTTCTCATTCGTGTTATGAGTGATTGATGTGTTTGTATTGCTCATTAGTGTTATGAGTGATTGATGTGTTTGTATTGCTCATTAGTGTTATGAGTGATTGTGTTTGTATTGCTCATTAGTGTTATGAGTGATTGTGTTTGTATTTCTCATTAGTGTTATGAGTGATTGTGTTTGTATTTCTCATTAGTGTTATGACTGATTGATGTGTTTGTATTTCTCATTAGTGTTATGAGTGATTGATGTGTTTGTATTTCTCATTAGTGTTATGAGTGATTGAAGTGTTTGTATTTCTCATTAGTGTTATGAGTGATTGTGTTTGTATTTCTCATTAGTGTTATGAGGGATTGATGTGTTTGTATTTCTCATTAGTGTTATTAGTGATTGATGTGTTTGTATTTCTCATTAGTGTTATGAGTGATTGATGTGTTTGTATTGCTCATTAGTGTTATGAGTGATTTGATGTGTTTGTATTTCTCATTAGTGTTATGAGTGATTGATGTGTTTGTATTTCTCATTAGTGTTATGAGTGATTGATGTGTTTGTATTTCTCATTAGTGTTATGAGTGATTGATGTGTTTGTATTGCTCATTCGTGTTATGAGTGATTGATGTGTTTGTATTTCTCATTAGTGTTATGAGTGATTGATGTGTTTGTATTTCTCATTAGTGTTATCAGTGATTGATGTGTTTGTATTGCTCATTAGTGTTATGAGTGATTGATGTGTTTGTATTTCTCATTAGTGTTATGAGTGATTGATGTGTTTGTATTTCTCATTAGTGTTATGAGTGATTGATGTGTTTGTATTGCTCATTAGTGTTATGAGTGATTGATGTGTTTGTATTGCTCATTAGTGTTATGAGTGATTGATGTGTTTGTATTGCTCATTAGTGTTATGAGTGATTGATGTGTTTGTATTGCTCATTAGTGTTATGAGTGATTGTGTTTGTATTGCTCATTAGTGTTATTAGTGATTTGATGTGTTTGTATTTCTCATTAGTGTTATGAGTGATTGATGTGTTTGTATTGCTCATTAGTGTTATGAGTGATTGATGTGTTTGTATTGCTCATTAGTGTTATTAGTGATTTGATGTGTGTATGCGTACTGTTCAGGGACTATATGAATGTGTATTCTAAACTGTAACCCAAAGATAACTTTTACTTCACACCTTTTACAAGATGGCCGCTTGTATTTTCATATTTTATAAGTGTTTTTTTTCTATGTACTGCTTCATTGATTTTGTATACAACACAGACTGTACTCCTATGTAGGATACTGTTTCTTCTACTGTTTCTACTACAGTATTATTGTTTTTGTGATTTATTACAATTCAGGATGATCAACTGTAAACATCAGGGAGCCGTGTTAGTTTAGAATGCTGGTTTATTATTGTATAAATGCATTTTAGTTCATAAACTAAACTGAACTACCATTCCTCTGCTGTGAGCTTAATGTGTCAACTATTACCATGAAACTGGAAAGACATTAAAGTGATATTAACTTTCAATATATTTACAACGATATATAGCTCTGTAGCTCAGCGCCAGGGTACGTGGTCCTCTGTAGCTCAACGCCAGGGTACGTGGTCCTCTGTAGCTCAACGCCAGGGTACGTGGTCCTCTGTAGCTCAACGCCAGGGTACGTGGTCCTCTGTAGCTCAACGCCAGGGTACGTGGTCCTCTGTAGCTCAACGCCGGGGTACGTGGTCCTCTGTAGCTCAACGCCAGGGTACGTGGTCCTCTGTAGCTCAGCGCCAGGGTACGTGGTCCTCTGTAGCTCAACGCCAGGGTATGTGGTCCTCTGTAGCTCAACGCCAGGGTATGTGGTCCTCTGTAGCTCAACGCCAGGGTATGTGGTCCTCTGTAGCTCAGCTGGTAGAGCACGGCGCTTGTAACGCCAGGGGTAGTGGGTTCGATCCCCGGGACCACCCATACGTAAAAATGTATGCACACGTGACTGTAAGTCGCTTTGGATAAAAGTGTCTGCTAAATGGCATATTATTATTATTGTTATTATTATTATAACTGGGAAAACAACAAACAACTAGATTGTAACTTTACAAGTAAAGTTGTGGGGCTTGCTTTAGCTCTTTAAAAGTATTTTTGTGGTAGTGGAAGAAGTGTTATGATTTTAGATTTGAATGGCAGAAAAGTAGTGGAATATTTTCATACTCTTTAAGTTTTTGTCTGTTCCTCATACAGGTGTAATTATTGATCCGGAAAAGTTATTTTTGTTCTGATTTCAGATTTTAATAGCAGAGAAGGAGAGGAAGATTTCATACCCTCTAACCTGTTGGGAAAGTGGACAAAGCTGATTTGTGTCAAAAGCCACAATAGCCTGAAAAGTTGACACTCAACCTGACACTCAGCCTGACAGTTGACACTCAACCTGACACTCAGCCTGACAGTTGACACTCAACCTGACACTCAGCCTGACAGTTGACATTCAAACTGACACTCAGCCTGACAGTTGACATTCAAACTGACACTCAGCCTGACAGTTGACATTCAAACTGACACTCAGCCTGACAGTTGACATTCAAACTGACACTCAGACGGAGTTGATTTCATACCCTCTAACTTTTTGTCTAACTTGTTGGGAAAGTGGACATAGCTGATTTGTGTCAAGTCACAATAGCCTGAAAATTGACACTCAACCTGTCACTCAGACTGACAGTTACCGCTGACAGTTGACACTCAGACTGACAGTTACCGCTGACAGTTGACATTGAACCTGACACTCAGACTGACAGTTACCGCTGACAGTTGACACCCATTTTGTAACAGTTGACAATAGCCACAGAAAGACTGGAGCCCCTCTCAATATTAGGCTGCATTACATTGAATGGAATACCTGAAAATACAAAAATAATCTTAATATTTTTTTATATAACATAAAGCTTATAAAACATAATCAAAAAGATGGATATAGCAGCCTGCCTTCATTTCATTGTGAGTCAAAGAAGGTCTGTGGTCTAGGTGCAGTGTGTTCCGATACGATACCATGGCCGTTTTATCAGTGTGATTTATCGCCCCAGATCCAATCCACCTGGCTCGGCATGGTCCATGTTAGAGAAGGATGGAGTGTCCCCTGAAATCCAATCTTAAGATCCGTTTTTGCTTTTTTTCCCCCTGGTGGTCAAGGTAGGGAGTTGGTATGCATAAACTGATCCTGGATCTGTGCCTCCATCTACCACCTGTGTCTACGGTCCATCCTCAGTGGAGAAGATGTGGGGGTTGTCCCAAATTGCACCCTATTCCCCATGCAGTGCACTATATTTGACCAAGGCCCATAGTGCTTTGGCCAAAATCAGTGCACTATACAGGGAATAGGGTGATATAGGGGCGGCAGGTAGCTTAGTGGTTAAGAGCGTTGTGCCAGTAACTGAAAGGTCGCTGGTTCTAATCCCCGAGCCGACTAGGTGAAAAATCTGTCGATGTGCCCTTAAGCAAGGAACTTAACCCTAATTGCTCATGTAAGTCGCTCTGGATAAGAGCGTCTGCTAAATGACTAAAATGCTAAATGTAAATTTTGGGACCCTTTGGTGTTTTACGCATCATTCTTCGCGTACCATTCTCTTCCTGCTGGTCCTGGAAAAAGAAATGTATCTGCAACATTGTACATCATCGGATTCCTACATTTGAAATAGGCATGTGTTCTTTTCAGACACAACTGTCATCATCAGGTACGTTTTCTAATTAACTTAAAGTCTAATTTGTTCCCCATGAAGAGTTGGCACAGTGCCATTCATTCCCTTTATTGATTCCAGATGTACGGTTATTCTCAGAAGCCTTACCATCTGCAACTGAGGAAACTGTTTTATGTGAAAGATTGGCGGACATATTAACGTTGTTATTGGCGTATTCGCTGTATTAAAGTGAATATAAATTTGTACACAACGTGGAATAACAAAGGCCATTTATTTGGACTGACCAACAGACAGTGCAGAGAGGGGCATAGCCACGGGAATTAATTTGGGGGTGGGGGGGGAAATGTTTTGTCGAAGGAGGGGGGGATGCGTGCTGTACAAATCTTGTTTTGCCTGTACTGGCGTGGTGTGCTTATACAGGACTATTAAAGGCCCAGTGCACTACCTTTGTGAGAAAAAAATGAATAAATCCGATTTTTCAGCAGCCCTAGTTCCCGTGGCGATGGCAAGGGGGACTACAGCAGAAGCGAGGAGAAAGGCGGATACTGAACTCTGTTCGCTCAACAAACTCTCAGAGTCACACTGTACAATTAGATGTTTATCCATGTTTCTCCAAACCTCAAATTTCGAAGTTGCTTCAAACATTACATTTTGGGGTTAAGGTTTGGGATAGGGTTTTAAAACAAAAACATAAAAAACGAGTGTCCAGCACTGGGATTGAACACGTGACCTTCTGATCCAGAGTAATGGGATTACACCACTGCTTGAAGATAAGAGCTCTCTGTGGCCCCTAGTGTCCGCTTTTGAAGGCATTTCTCGACGTCCAATTTCGAAGTTACTCTGAGCGATCTGCCTGTCAGGAAGTTGAAAACCGCTACGTTTGCAGAGTGGAGGAGGAATAGGAGGATGGAAGTGAAAAATACCTCCGTCAACCTTTGAACTGTCTTCTCTAACAGTCACAAGACTCTCTTGAACCGTCTTCTCTAACAGTCACAAGACTCTCTTGAACCGTCTTCTCTAACAGTCACACGACTAGGCTCGTATCATTCCCCGATCGGAGTAGGCTATCACACAGACCGATGCAGACGACCCGGTTCACTATGACACCGCGATAAGGGAATTCGTTTGGATAAAACGGTTGGGGAAGAAAAAGTGGGGAAAGAAAACAAAACGAACGGAAAACAAGGGCAGGGGAGAGAGTAGCGCCACGGGACTCTTCTATACCGCTGCAAGAAGAGTCGTTTGGTTCGTATCATTGTAGCCACAACTTTCCAAATCCTTTGCTGTAAACCTTTTCATACATTCTTCCAAAATACAGCAACAAGTCAAGAAGCTCAACAAGTGTAGACGTTTGTTTTTGGAATGTTTGTTTCAGTCGTTTAGAATTGACGGGCTTCTTCAGTTCTGCAGAGATCCTGTTGATGGTGTGCGGTGCTGTCTGCGTCAACTACAGTGGATGGTTTCCCAAAAGCGTCTTAAAACGGCTGTGTCTTAATACGACAGGACCTTCGTAGAAGCGTCCTGAAATCTCCGAGCTGTTTCCCAAAAGCGTCATTGCTAAAGTTGCACTTGAGGACGCTCGTTATTTACCGACTGCTTCAGACCACTCGTAGAACAGTGCGTCGTTAGAGACGTTTTTGTCCTATACCGTGTCAATTTATACACCGAACATCTCCGCTAAACATTAGAATCAAGATGTTTATCTGTCTCTCTCTCTGTGACCGCTGATAAATTCACAACTAAGTTGACTACAAATAGTTACCATGCCTTTTTACAATTGTTACAAACAAGCGAATGATACAAATATGGGTCAAATGAAAACCGAGATGACTACATTAAAAGATAAATAGCCTGCTATAGTATAGGATGCATAGGCCTATGCAATTCACTAATATTAAAAATCAATTTGATGTTCATTCAATTGAGTTCTATTTAGCTAATTATAGGCTCCTGTCTAATTATATTAAATGATGTGTAACAACATGCAATGACGTGATTTAGTGGATTATTATAGGTAAGCATTAGAATAAGCCACCTCCAATATTTGCATCCATAGGCGATAATATCTTTCTAGAAGCTGATCTTTCGTCGGTATTGTGGAATAATGCTAATGTTAAGGTAAGATTTGAATGGAGAAATCTGATCTGAGAGCAGCGCTACCTATTTTTTTTCTTCTCTCGATCCTATCAGTATCGACACGTGGCCTCAACGACGCACTTCAGCGACCGTTCTCTGCGTGGTGTTTTGGGAAACGCACGTTACATCTTGGGCGGTGTTTTGGGAAACGCACGTTACATCTTGGGCGGTGTTTTGGGAAACGCACGTTACATCTTGGGCGGTGTTTTGGGAAACGCGTGTTACATCTTGGGTGGTGTTTTGGGAAACGCACGTTACATCTTGGGCGGTGTTTTGGGAAACGCACGTTTCATCTTGGGCGGTTGTTTTTGGGAAACGCACGTTACATCTTGGGGGTGTTTTGGGAAACGCGGTTACATCTTGGGTGGTGTTTTGGGAAACGCGTGTTACATCTTGGGCGGTGTTTTGGGAAACGCGTGTTACATCTTGGGCGGTGTTTTGGGAAACGCATGTTACATCTTGGGCGGTGTTTGGGAAAACGTGTGTTACATCTTGGGCGGTTTTTGGGAAAGCGTGTTAAATCTTGGGCGGTGTTTTTGGGGAAAAGCAGTTACATCTTGGGCGGTGTTTTGGGAAAAGCGTGTAATCTTGGCGGTGTTTTGGAAAAAGCGTGTTACATCTTTGGGGGTTTTTTTGGGAAACGCGTGTTACATCTTGGGGGGTGTTTTGGGAAAGCACGTTACATCTTGGGCGGTGTTTTGGGAAACGGTGTTACATCTTGGGCGTGTTTTGGGAAACGCGTGTTACATCTTGGGCGGTGTTTGGGAAACGCATGTTACATTTGGGTGGTGTTTTTGGGGAAAAGCGTGTTTTCATCTTGGGCGGTGTTTTGGGAAACGCGTGTTACATCTTGGGCGGTGTTTTGGGAAACGCGTTTTTACATCTTGGGCGGTGTTTTGGGAAACGCATGTTACATTGGGCGGTGTTTTTGGGGAAAAGCGTGTTTCATCTTGGGGGGTGTTTTGGGAAACGCGTGTTACATCTTGGGCGGTGTTTTGGGAAACGCGTGTTACATCTTGGGCGTGTTTTGGGAAACGCGTGTTACATCTTGGGCTTGTTTTGGGAAACGCATGTTAAATCTTGGGTGGTGTTTTGGGAAACGCGTGTTACATCTTGGGCGGTGTTTTGGGAAACGCGTGTTACATCTTGGGCGGTGTTTTGGGAAACGCATGTTACATCTTGGGCGGTGTTTTGGGAAACGCGTGTTACATCTTGGGCGGTGTTTTGGGAAACGCGTGTTACATCTTGGGCGGTGTTTTGGGAAACGCGTGTTACATCTTGGGCGGTGTTTTGGGAAACGCATGTTACATCTTGGGGGGTTGTAGGAAAGATGCATCGTTAAAAACACCCGCAAACCTAAAATTCCATCGCTGTAGGGGAAGCGGGGCCTGTGCTCTTGGCAACACCGTCTCTTTCCTTGTCCAGACATTGTAACCAGCAGACACACACACACTGTGTCCATTATAACTTCAAGACAGAGCGTGTGTGGGCCAAATGGCACCCCTATTCCCTACATAGTGCACTACGTTTGACCAGAGCCTTTTGGACCCTTTTCAAAAGCAGTGCCCTATGTAGGGAATATAGTGCCATTTAGGACTTAACAAGTGTTTGACAGAAACAGGTCACCAACCACCATCTGGGAAAAGTCCAATCTCAAGGTCTCTTGTGTTTCAGGGGCAGACTGGTCTTCTGTCATTTCGGGGAAATTACTGATGGGCTGGTCCATTTTTAGCCCAGTGGGCCTGTCTAACTAGTTGTTGTTTTTTGTTGCTACAAATTATAATAATTTAGGAGGAGGCCTCAAGAAAAAAAAGTGGGCCGATGTGGGGCCCTTGAGCAAAACAATTGGCTGGTGTGGGGGGCCTTGAGTTAAAAAATGGGCCGGTGTGGGGGGCCTTGAGGAAAAAAATGGGCCGGTGTGCTAGTTATGCCGGGGCCGATTTCTGATCCCAGCCGCCCCCTGCCTGTGTTGATATATGTTCTCTATAACAGGAACAGGAAAGAAAATAAGATCACCTGGAGAAACATCATCATGTCATCTGTTCATTTCAGTCCAGGGTCGGATTCCAAAGAAGTTAATGGGTGAGTTAATACACACCTTTTACTGAGTCATATACAGCAGTAGCTACTGTTAGGAGACATGATTTCACAACCACATGCTGAGCAGTGAAGTGCTGTGTCCCAAATGTTCCTATTGGCCCTGGTCAAAAAGGAGTGCACTATATAGGGAATAGGGTGCCATTCTCTGGTCAGAAGGAGTGCACTATATAGGGAATAGGGTGCCATTCTCTGGTCTAAAGTAGTGCACTATATAGGGAATAGGGTGCCATTCTCTGGTCTAAAGTAGTGCACTATATAGGGAATAGGGTGCCATTCTCTGGTCTAAAGTAGTGCACTATATAGGGAATAGGGTGCCATTCTCTGGTCTAAAGTAGTGCACTATATAGGGAATAGGGTGCCATTCTCTGGTCTAAAGTAGTGCACTATATAGGGAATAGGGTGCCATTCTCTGGTCTAAAGTAGTGCACTATATAGGGAATAGGGTGCCATTCTCTGGTCTAAAGTAGTGCACTATATAGGGAATAGGGTGCCATTCTCTGGTCTAAAGTAGTGCACTATATAGGGAATAGGGCTCCATTTGGGACACAGCCTAGGAGTGGTCAGTTAAGACTGCTGTAGCGTTGTGGCTGTGGTAAGTCACTCTGACATCCTCTCTGCTGATGTCAGCAGCTTCTTTCCTGGTATAAAACAACTGGTCATCCGTTATTTCTCCATAACCTCGTCCCCTACCGCATGTAGACAGAGAGGACTAGATGAATTTACACCATAACCTCTATTTGTCTAAACATGTACAGTACCAGTCAAAAGGTTGGACACACCTACTCATTCCAGGGTTTTTCTTAATTTTTTACTATTTTCTACATTGTAGAATAATAGTGAAGACATCAAAACTATGAAATAACACATATGGAATCATGTAGTAACCAAAAAATGGTTAAACAAATGAAAATATATTTTATATTTGAGATTTTTCAAAGTAGCCACCCTTTGCCTTGATGACAGCTTTGCACACTCTTGGCATTCTCTCAACCAGCTTCATGAGGTAGTCACCTGGAATGCATTTCAAGAACAGCTCAAATAAGCAAAGAGAAACGACAGTCTATCATTACACATGAAGGTCAGTCAATCCAAAGAACTTTGAACGTTTCTTCAAGTGCAGTCGCAGAAACCATCAAGCGCTATGATGAAACTGGCTCTCATGAGGACTGCCACAGGAATGGAAGACCCAGAGTTACTTCTGCTGCAGAGGATAAGTTCATTAGAGTTAACTGCACCTCAGATTGCAGCCCAAATAAATGCTTCACAGAGTTCAATTAACAGACACATTTCAACATCAACTGTTCAGAGGAGACTGCGTGAATCAGGCTTTCGTAGTCGAATTTCTGCAAAGAAACCACTACTAAAGGACACCAATAAGAAGAAGAGACCTGCTTGGGCCAAAAAACACGAGCAATGGACATTAGACCGGTGGAAATCTGTTCTTTGGTCTGATTAATCAAATAAAAATGTATTTGCCACATGCGCCGAATACAACAGGTGTAGACCTTACAGTGAAATGCTTACTTACAAGCTCTTAACCAACAATGCAGTTTTAAGAAAATAAAAAAAGTGTTAATTAAAAAATAAAAATAGCAAATAATTAAAGAGCAGCAGTAAAATAAAATAACAGTAGGGAGGCTGTATACAGGGGGTACCGGTACAGAGTCAATGTGCGGGGGCACCGGCTAGTTGAGGTAATTGAGGTAATATGTACATGTGGGTAGAGTTAAAGTGACTATGCATAGATAATAAACAGAGTAGCAGCAGCAATGCAAATAGTCTGGGTAGCCATGATTAGCTGTTCAGGAGTCTTATGGCTTGGGGGTAGAAGCTGTTCAGAATCCTTTTGGACCTAGACTTGGTGCTCCAGTACCGCTTGCCGTGCGGTAGCAGAGAGAACAGTCTATGACTAGGGTGGCTGGAGTCTTTGACAATATTTAGGGCCTTCCCCTGACACCGCCTGGTATAGAGGTCCTGGATGGCAGGAAGCTTGGCCCCAGTGATGTAATGGGCCGTACGCACTACTCTCTGTAGTGCCTTGCGGTCGGAGGCCAAGCAGTTGCCATACCAGGCGGTGATGCAACCAGTCAGGATGCTCTCGATGGTGCAGCTGTAGAACTTTTTGAGGATCTGAGGACACATGCCAAATCTTTTCAGTCTCCTGAAGGGGAATAAGCTTTGTCGTGCCCTCTTCACAACTGTCCTGGTATGTTTGGACCATGATAGTTTGTTGGTGATGTGGACACCAAGGAACTTGAAGCTCTCAACCTGTTCCACTACAGCCCCGTCGATGAGAATGGGGGCGTGCTCATCCAGAAGCAGATCGGTTGGGGCGGTTTGCGAATTGGAAATCCAGGATCCAGTTGCAGAGGGAGGTGTTTAGTCCCAGGATCCTTGGTTTAGTGATGAGCTTTGAGAGCACTATGGTGTTGAACGCTGAGCTGTAGTCAATGAACAGCATTCTCACGTAGGTGTTCCTTTTGTCCAGGTGGGAAAGAGCAGTGTGGAGTGCAATAGAGATTGCATCATCTGTGGATCTGTTTGGGTGGTATGCAAATTGGAGTGGGTCTAGCGTTTCTGGGATGATGGTGTTTATGTGAGCCATGACCAGCCTTTCAAAGCACTTCATGGCTACAGACGTGAGTGCTACGGGTCGGTAGTCATTAAGGCAGGTTACCTTAGTGTTCTTGGGCACGGGGACTATGGTGGTCTGCTTGAAACATGTTGGTATTACAGACTCAGTCAGGGACATGTTGAAAATGTCAGTGAAGACACTTGCCAGTTGGTCAGCGCATGCTCGGAGTACACATCCTGGTAATCCGTCTGGCCCTGCGGCCTTGTGAATGTTGACCTGCTTAAAATTCTTACTCACATCAGCTACAGAGAACGTGATCACATAGTCATCCGGAACAGCTGATGCTCTGTCCAAATTTGAGATTTTTGGTTCCAACCGCCGTGTCTTTGTGAGACGCAGAGTAGGTGAACAGATGATCTCCGCATGTGTGGTTCCCACCGTGAAGCATGGATTTATTTAGAAATCAAAGCACACTTAACCAGCATGGCTACCACAGCATTCTGCAGCGATACGCCATCCCATCTGGTTTGGGCTTAGTGCGACTATCATTTGTTTTTCAACAGGACAATGACCCAACACACCTCCAGGCTGTGTAAGGGCTATTTGACCAAGGAGAGTGATGGAGTGCTGCATCAGATGACCTGGCCTCCACAATCACCCGACCTCAACCCAATTGAGATGGTTTGGGATGAGTTGGACCGCAGAGTGAAAGAAAATAACCAACAAGTGCTCAGCATATGTGGGAACTCCTTCAAGACTGTCGGAAAAGCATTCCAGGTGAAGCTGGTTGAGAGAACGCCAAGAGTGTGCAAAGCTGTCATCAAGGCAAAAGGGTGGCTGCTTTGAAGAATCTCAAATATAAAATATATTTTGATTTGTTTAACACTTTTTTTTGGTTACTACATGATCCCATATGTGTTATTTCATAGTGTTGATGTCTTCACTATTATTCTACAATGTAGAAAATAGTCAAAATAAAGAAAAACCCTTGAATGAGTAGGTGTGTCCAAACTTTTGACTGGTAGTGTATATGTACATGGAAACATACCTTCCTTTTTAATTGATGTTAATCTCTCTTTCCCCATCTTTCATTCACCCCCCCCCCCCCCCCCCCCCCCCCTCTTTCTCAGTAGTGTAGAGAAGCTGGAGCAGGCTAAGGTGGAGATAGACGATGGGAAGGGTGAGAGTGCTGAACCTGGCACCATGTACCAGTAAGTGTGCTGAACCTGATGTACCAGATCATTCCACCTCAAAAAAAAGCACAAGAAGAAAGAGGAAATCATTTCTGTAGTTAGAAACGGATACAATTAGCATTCCAGAAACATTATTTTGTTGAAATATAATTTAATCTCTGAGAAATTAAACTAATTGATTGCACCCAAATTGGCCATTTATAATTTATAGGATTCATATAATCTTCAGTAAATATAACATCCAATTTGGATTATTGTTCTTCCTAATGAGGAGTTAGGCATGAGGAATCCAATACAATGGTCAAAAGCCACCCACCACACCAATCCCACCCCAAGAACCAGTATACAGTATCAGTTCTCTATGTTTGAGTAGTATAAAGATGCGGTTTGGAGTATTGCTTCTTCATCCTTTGTAATGTATTTCCTGTGAATCTGATGTTTTAAATGTAATTTTTTTTCCTGGTAATTGAAATTTGCCAATTTAAAGACGCTGAGTGGCGCAGTGGTCTAAGGCACTGCATCGCAGTGCTAACTGTGCCACTAGAGATCCTGGTTCGAATCCAGGCTCTGTCGCAGCCGGCCGCGACCGGGAGACTCATGGGCGGCGCACAATTGGCCCAGCGTCGTCCAGGGTAGGGGAGGGAATGGCCGGCAGGGATGTAGCTCAGTTGATAGAGCATGGCGTTTGCAACGCCAGGGTTGTGGGTTTGATTCCCACGGGGGGCCAGTATAAAAAAATATATATGTATTCACTAACTGTAAGTCGCTCTGGATAAGAGCGTCTGCTAAATGACTAAAATGTAATGTAAAATGTTGCATAATTTAACATGAATTAGTGTGGCAGTGCAACATTTTGACCACTAGATGCTGCTGTTCCTGATACTTTTATACATTTTGCTGGTCTCTTGTGTTTATTAAATAGATCACAACATTTTCTTTGCAACTTTGGGTAGAAAACCTTTTGTTCATGATGAAAACACAAGAGATCAGCAAAATTGATAAAATGGTGTGGTGGCAGTAGTAGGAACAGCGGCATCTAGTGGTCGAAACGTGGTACTGCCACACTAATTTATGGTATAGAATGCATGTGACTTTATGGTGAATGCAAGAGAAAATGGCACATTTCTCTAAACAGGAAAAACCCATCACCAGATTCACAGGAAATACATTAGAGGATGAAGAAGCAATACTCCAAACCGCATATTTATACTGCTCAAACATAGAGAACTGATACTGTATACTGGTTGTTGTGGTGGGATTGGTGGGGGGGGGGGGGGTCTGTGGGTGGCAATTTATTGGATTCCTCATGTCTTACTCATTGTTAGGAAGAATTATGGTCCAAATCAGATGTTCTTTATTGAAGGTTATATTAATCCTATGAATTAAAATGGCCAATTTGGGTGCTATCAGTTAGCTTAATTTCTCAGCGATCAAATTCAATTTCAACAAAATAATGTTGCAGGAATGCTAATCTCATCCGTTACTAACTACAGAAACAATTTTAGAACAATCTGAGATGGTGGGTGTCATGGCTGAAATGACCCACCAGTAAGTACTAAGGTTACAAGTGCAGCATCACACACCTCATATGTATAGAAATGTTGTTTCTGAGGAAATTGTCATAATTCGTTTTTTCTTTCGTCCTCGTTCTACAGAGATATTCGGATGAAGATCACACCTTTTGTCATGTCCTTCGGATTCCGGTAGGCCCAATTACTCTGATGATGATGATGATGATGATGGGGATGATGATTCTCTGTCTCTCTCTCTCTGTCTCTGACTCTCTGACTCTGACTCTGACTCTGATTCCAGTATGTTTGGTGTGGTGCTGATCATAGTGGATATAGTGTTGGTGATAGTGGACCTGTCTCTGATGACACGGAGCAGAGATGTGGGGGACGCTCTAGAGACGATCTCTCTCATCATCTCTCTGTTCTTCCTCACCGACGTGCTGCTACGGGTCTATGTAGAGGGGTGAGAGAGAGAGTGAACAGTATATGTGTGTTTTTGTTTGTGTGAGTGGATGAAATGAAAGAGTGAAAGTGAGACTAGGAAAGAGAAAGAGCAGGAAGGAGGGAGAGCTGTGCTGTTTATGATGAGCTGTTAAACAGGAAGTCATGTGCAGGAAATGGTTCCAGGAAGTGCCCTCTGGGAACACACTGATGAATCATCATAGAAATGACTTCAACTCTTTGAATCAGCTTTGTGGTGCCAAAAACTAAAACATGCACAGGACTGAGTTTGGGAAAGTCAGCCGGGATAGTCAGCCGGGATAGTCAGCCGGGATAGTCAGCCGGGATAGTCAGCAGGGATAGTCAGCCGGGATAGTCAGCCGGGATAGTCAGCCGGGATAGTCAGCAGGGATAGTCAGCCGGGATAGTCAGCAGGGATAGTCAGCCGGGAAAGTCAGCCGGGAAAGTCAGCAGGGATAGTCAGCAGGGATAGTCAGCCGGGATAGTCAGCCGGGATAGTCAGCCGGGATAGTCATCCGGGATAGTCAGCCGGGATAGTGTGTCTTTGTTTGTCTCTCGTCTAACTGTCTGTCTGTCTGTCTGTGTCTCGTCTCACTCAGTGGTTCCCAAACCTTTTTACTCAGGCCCCCCTTCCAGCTTTGGGGAACATCCCGCGCTCCCCCTGCCATATCTATTTCTATTTCTATGGGCACAAGCACTGTTCATGACACAATCTGTTCACACACCTCTTGTTGGTAGAGAGAACATTTTGCAGGTTTAAAGCTTATTTCCTGCTATTCTACACATTTTGTCATGGCGTGCAGAATACATTTTGCAGTTTTAAAGCACATTTTCTTGCAATTCTGTACATTTTGCCATGCCTAATGTGTATTCATGTGATATTTGAGTGACCCCCTCGCCCCCCTTACCGACCCCTCGCAGTTTGGGAAGCACTGGTCGAACTATCTGTGTGACTGTCTGACTGTCTGTGTGTTTGTCTGTCTGACTGTCTCTGTGTGACTGTCTGTGTGTCCGTCTGTGTGTCCGTCTGTGTGTCCGTCTGTGTGACTGTCTCTGTGTGTGTGTCTCTGTCTGTCTGTGTGTGTCTGTGTGTCCGTCTGTGTGTGTCTGTGTGTCCGTCTGTGTGACTGTCTGGTGTGTGTTTCAGGTTCAAGGTGTACTTCAGTTCCAGGCTGAATATCATAGATGCCTGTATAGTTGTCATCACCCTGGTTGTTACTATGATCTACACCTTCTCTGACCTGACAGGGGCCAGCCTTATACCCAGGTACGTACAGGTGTGGGTGTCACTACAGAGGCCAGCCTCACCCCAGGTACACACACACACAACACCTGACTGTATCTCTGCTTGACCCTCTCCTTTCACCCTCTTCAGTCCCGTCCCACCATCCTGTTTCCTCTGCCATGATTGTTTTTGGCCCATTCCATGTTTTGATGTATATTGATATACTGTATATTACCCTCTTTCTTGCTCTTTTCAGGGTGGTGACGTTCCTGCGTTCTCTGAGGATTATAATCCTGGTCAGGATCTTCAGATTAGCCTCTCAGAAGAAAGAACTGGAGAAGGTCACCAGGAGGATGGTGAGGTCATCTCCATGGCAACAGTGTTTGAGGTTATTTGTGGGGTTAAGTGCCTTGCTCAACGGCCTGGGCACTCCTTCCACTTTCATCCCTGGGATTTGAATCCACTTTCCATTGAAGCTTGCTTAAATGCTTAAAAATATGTACAAGCGGAGTACTGATCAGAGAAATGATATGTACAAACGGAGTACTGATCAGAGAAATGATATGTACAAACGGAGTACTGATCAGAGAAATGTGCTCTGTTTTGCATACTTTGATTTGGACTCATGCTCCGACCCTCCCGTGCTCGGAGCACGGTAGTATGTATATTGAAAAACATCCATAGTGTCAATGATCCTCATATAACCTCTGACCCCTACCCTCTGACCTCTAACCTCTCTCCTGTCAGGTGTCTGAGAACAAGCGTCGCTACCAGAAAGACGGCTTTGACCTGGACCTGACCTACGTCACAGGTTATATCTCACTCACACCTGGACTAGACCTACGTCACAGGTTATATCACACACACCTGGCTAGGACCTCGTCAAAGGTTATTTTTTTGATCTCACACCTGGACTAGACCTACGTCACAGGTTATTATCACACACCTGGACTAGACCTAGTCAGGTTATATATCAAACACAACCTGGACTAGACCTACGTCACAGGTTATACACCACCTGGATAGACCAACGTCAAAGGTTATATCACCACCGGACTAGACCTACGTCACAGGTTATCTCACACACACCTGGACTGACCTACGCCACAGGTTATATCACACACACCTGGAATAGACCTACGCCACAGGTTATATCTCACACCTGGACTAGACCTACGTCACAGGTTATATCTCACACACCTGGACTAGACCTACGTCACAGGTTATATCTCACACCTGGACTAGACCTACGTCACAGGTTATATCACACACCTGGACTAGACCTACGTCACAGGTTATATCACACACACTGGACTAGACCTACGTCACAGGTTATATCCACACACCTGGACTAGACCTACGTCACAGGTTATATCACCACACCTGGACTAGACCTACGTCACAGGTTATATCACACACACCTGGACTAGACCTACGTCACAGGTTATATCACACACCTGGACTAGACCTACGTCACAGGTTATATCACACACCTGGACTAGACCTACGTCACAGGTTATATCACACACCTGGACTAGACCTACGTCACAGGTTATATCACACACCTGGACTAGACCTACGCCACAGGTTATATCACACACACTGGACTAGACCTACGTCACAGGTTATATCACACCACACCTGGACTAGACCTACGTCACAGGTTATATCACAACACACCTGGACTAGACCTACATCACAGGTTATATCACACACAAACCTGGACTAGACCTACGTCACATGGTTATATCACACACACACCTGGACTAGACCTACGTCACAGGTTATATCACACACCTGGACTAGACCTACGTCACAGGTTATATCACACACACACCTGGACTAGACCTACGTCACAGGTTATATCACACACACCTGGACTAGACCTACGTCACAGGTTATATCACACACCTGGACTAGACCTACGTCACAGGTTATATCACACACCTGGGAACTAGACCACGCCACAGGTTATATCACACACCTGGACTAGACCTACGTCACAGGTTATATCACACACACACCTGGACTAGACTACGTCAAGGTTATATCACACACACTCGGACTAGACCTACGTCACAGGTTTATATCACACACCTGGACTAGACCTACGTCACAGGTTATATCACACACCTGGACTAGACCTACGTCACAGGTTATATCACACACCTGGACTAGACCCTACGCCACAGGTTATATCACACACACACCTGGACTAGACCTACGTCACAGGTTATATCACACACACACCTGGACTAGACCTACGCACAGGTTATATCACACACCTGGACTAGACCTACGTCACAGGTATATCACACACACCGGACTAGACCTACGTCACAGGTTATATCACACAACCTGGACTAGACCTACGCCACAGGTTATATCACACACCTGGACTAGACCTACGTCACAGGTTATATCACACACCTGGACTAGACCTACGTCACAGGTTATATCCACACACACCTGGACTAGACCTACATCACAGTTATATCACACACACCTGGACTAGACCTACGTCACAGGTTATATCCACACACCTGGACTAGACCTATGTCACAGGTATATCACACACACACTGGACTAGACCTACGTCACAGGTTATATCACACACACATGGACTAGACCTACGTCCAGGTTATATCACACACACACCTGGACTAGACCTACGTCACAGGTTATATCACACACCTGGGACTAGACCTACGTCACAGGTTATATCAACACACCTGGACTAGACCTACGTCACAGGTTATATCACACACCTGGACTAGACCTACGTCCAGGTTATATCACACACACACCTGGACTAGACCTACGTCAACAGGTTATATCACACACCTGGACTAGACCTACGTCACAGGTTATATCACACACCTGGACTAGACCTAGTCACAGGGTTATATCACACACACCTGGACTAGACCTACGTCACAGGTTATATCACACCACACCTGGACTAGACCTACGTCCACAGGTTATATCACACACACACCTGGACTAGACCTACGTCACAGGTTATATCACACACACTGGACTAGACCTACGTCACAGGTTATATCACACACACACCTGGACTAGACATACGTCACAGGTTATATCACACACACCCTGGACTAGACCTACGTCACAGGTTATATCACACACACCTGGACTAGACCTACGTCACAGGTTATATCACACACCTGGACTAGACCTACGTCACAGGTTATATCACACACACTGGACTAGACCTACGCCACAGGTTATATCACACACACACCTGGACTAGACCTACGTCACAGGTTATATCACCACACCTGGGACTAGACCTACGCCACAGGTTATATCACACACACACTGGACTAGACCTACGTCACAGGTTATATCACACACACCTGGACTAGACCTACGCCACAGGTTTATCCACACACACCTGGACTAGACCTACGCCACAGGTTATATCACACACACCTGGACATAGACCTACGTCACAGGTTATATCACCACACCGACTAGACCTACGCCACAGGTTATATCACACACCCTGGACTAGACCTACGTCACAGGTTATATCACACACCTGGACTAGACCTACGTCACAGGTTATATCACAACACCTGGACTAGACCTACGTCACAGGTTATATCACACACCTGGACTAGACCTACGTCACAGGTTATATCACACACACACCTGGACTAGACCTACGCCACAGGTTATATCACACACACCTGGACTAGACCTACGTCACAGGTTATATCACACCCACCTGGACTAGACCTACGTCACAGGTTATATACACAACACCTGGACTAGACCTACGTCACAGGTTATATCACACCACTGGACTAGACCTACGTCACAGGTATATCCACACACCTGGACTAGACCTACGTCACAGTTATATCACACACAACCTGGACTAGACCTACGTCCACAGGTTATATCACACACACCTGGACTAGACCTACGCCACAGGTTATATCACACACACACCTGGACTAGAACCTACGCCACAGGTTATATCACACACACACCTGGACTAGACCTACGTCACAGGTTATATCACACACCTGGACTAGACCTACGTCCACAGGTATATCACACACACCTGGACTAGACCTACGTCACAGGTTATATCACCACACCCTGGACTAGACCTACGTCACAGGTTATATCACACACACCTGGACTAGACCTACGTCACAGGTTATATCACACACACCTGGACTAGACCTACGTCACAGGTTATATCACACACACCTGGACTAGACCTACGTCCACAGGTTATATCCACACACCTGGACTAGACCTACGTCACAGGTTATATCACACACACCTGGACTAGACTACGTCACAGGTTATATCACACACACCTGGACTAGACCTACGTCACAGGTTATATCACACACCTGGACTAGACCTACGTCACAGGTTATATCACACACACCTGGACTAGACCTACGTCACAGGTTATATCAACCACACCTGGACTAGACCTACGTCACAGGTTTATATCACACACACCTGGACTAGACCTACGTCACAGGTTATATCACACCACACCTGGACTAGACCTACGTCACAGGTTATATCACACACCTGGACTAGACCTACGTCACAGGTTATATCACCACACACCTGGACTAGACCTACATCACAGGTTATATCACACACCTGGACTAGACCTACGCCACAGGTTATATCACACACCTGGACTAGACCTACGTCACAGGTTATATCACACACACACCTGGACTAGACCTACGTCACAGGTTATATCACACACCTGGACTAGACCTACGTCACAGGTTATATCACACACACCTGGACTAGACCTACGCCACAGGTTATATCACACACACACCTGGACTAGACCTACGTCACAGGTTATATCACACACACACCTGGACTAGACCTACGTCACAGGTTATATCACACACACACCTGGACTGACCTACCAGGTTATAATTCACCCTGGACTAGACCTACGTCACAGGTTATATCACACACCTGGACTAGACCTACGTCACAGGTTATATCACACACACCTGGACTAGACCTACGTCACAGGTTATATCACACACACACCTGGACTAGACCTACATCACAGGTTATATCACACACCTGGACTAGACCTACGCCACAGGTTATATCACACACACACCTGGACTAGACCTACGTCACAGGTTATATCACACACCTGGACTAGACCTACGTCACAGGTATTATCACACACACACCTGGACTAGACCTACGTCACAGGTTATATCACACACCTGGACTAGACCTACGTCACAGGTTATATCACACACCTGGACTAGACCTACGTCACAGGTTATATCACACACACCCTGGACTAGACCCTACGTCACAGGTTATATCACACACCTGGACTAGACCTACGTCACAGGTTATATCACACAACCTGGACTAGACCTACGTCACAGGTTATATCACACACCTGGACTAGACCTACGTCACAGGTTATATACACACACCTGGAATAGACCTACGTCACAGGTTATATCACACACCTGGACTAGACCTACGTCACAGGTTATATCACACACCTGGACTAGACCTACGTCACAGGTTATATCACACACACCTGGACTAGACCTACGTCACAGGTTATATCACACACCTGGACTAGACCTACGTCACAGGTTATATCACACACACACCTGGACTAGACCTACGTCACAGGTTATATCAACACACCTGGACTAGAACCTACGTCACAGGTTATACACACACCTGGACTAGACCTACGCCACAGGTTATATCACACACACACCTGGACTAGACCTACGTCCACAGGTTATATCACACACCTGGACTAGACCTACGTCACAGGTTATATCACACACCTGGACTAGACCTACGTCACAGGTTATATCACACACCCTGGACTAGACCTACGTCACAGGTTATATCACACTCACACCTGGACTAGACCTACGTCACAGGTTATATCACACACACCTGGACTAGACCTACGTCACAGGTTATATCCACACACCTGGACTAGACCTACGTCACAGGTTATATCACACACCTGGACTAGACCTACGTCACAGGTTATATCACACACCTGGACTAGACCTACGTCACAGGTTATATCACACACACACCTGGACTAGACCTACGTCACAGGTTATATCACACACCTGGACTAGACCTACGTCACAGGTTATATCACACACACACCTGGACTAGACCTACGTCACAGGTTATATCTCACACCTGGACTAGACCTACGTCACAGGTTATATCACACACCTGGACTAGACCTACATCACAGGTTATATCTCACACCTGGACTAGACCTACGTCACAGGTTATATCACACACCTGGACTAGACCTACGTCACAGGTTATATCACACACCTGGACTAGACCTACGTCACAGGTTATATCACACACACACCTGGACTAGACCTACGTCACAGGTTATATCACACACACACCTGGACTAGACCTACCCACAGGTTATATCTCACACACACCTGGACTAGACCTACGTCACAGGTTATATCACACACCTGGACTAGACCTACGTCACAGGTTATATCACACACCTGGACTAGACCTACGTCACAGGTTATATCACACACACACCTGGACTAGACCTACGTCACAGGTTATATCACACACCTGGACTAGACCTACGTCACAGGTTATATCACACACACTGGACTAGACCTACGTCACAGGTTATATCACACACACACCTGGACTAGACCTACGTCACAGGTTATATCACACACCTGGACTAGACCTACGCCACAGGTTATATCACACACACACCTGGACTAGACCTACGTCACAGGTTATATCACACACCTGGACTAGACCTACGTCACAGGTTATATCTCACACACACCTGGACTAGACCTACGTCACAGGTTATATCACACACACACCTGGACTAGACCTACGTCACAGGTTATATCACACACCTGGACTAGACCTACGTCACAGGTTATATCACACACCTGGACTAGACCTACGTCACAGGTGAGCTGTTTAAGTGAAAGACTGTTAGGAATGTATCATGAATGTTGATGGTATATTGCATATGAGTGGCACTTACTAGCTCTCTCTCTCTCTCTCTCTCTCTCTCTCTCTCTCTCTCTCCTCTCTCTTTCTCTCTCCTCTCTCTCTCTCTCTCTCTCTCTCTCTCTCTTCCCTCTCCTCCAGATCGTGTCATTGCCATGTCGTTCCCCTCCTCTGGGAAACAAGCCCTCTACAGAAACCCCATCAGGGTAAGAGAACACACACAGATTACACTATAGGGAATGTTCCGATATTGTCAATACGGTAATTGACTCCTAAAGGTCAGTAATATCTCTTCTCTCCCTGCTCATCTCAGGAGGTAGCTAGGTTCCTAGACAACACACACACACACACACACACACACACACACAAGGTGACCAGAGAGGGTAAAGGGTCAGATATCAGTTAGCTGTTTTAGTGTGTAGAGAATAATCACTTCTCTCTGCTCTTCTCAGGAGGTAGCTAGGTTCCTAGACACACACACACACACACACACACACACACAAGGTGACCAGAGAGGGTAAAGGGTCAGATAGCAGTTCGCTGTTTTAGTGTGTAGAGAATAATCACTTCTCTCTGCTCTTCTCAGGAGGTAGCTAGGTTCCTAGACACACACACACACACACGGTGACCAGAGAGCGTAAAGGGTCAGATATCAGTTCGCTGTTTTAGTGTGTAGAGAATAATCTATTCTCTCTGCTCTTCTCAGGAGGTGGCTAGGTTCCTAGATACCAAACATGAAGACCACTACAGAGTATACAACCTCTGCAGTAAGTACACACTGCTTCCAGTCCACTACAGAGTATACAACCTCGGCAGTAAGTACACACTGCTTTCAGTCCACTACAGAGTATACAACCTCGGCAGTAAGTACACACTGCTTCTAGTCCACTACAGAGTATACAACCTCTGCAGTAAGTACACACTGCTTCCAGTCCACTACAGAGTATACAACCTCTGCAGTAAGTACACACTGCTTCCAGTCCACTACAGAGTATACAACCTCTGCAGTAAGTACACACTGCTTCCAGTCCACTACAGAGTATACAACCTCTGCAGTAAGTACACACTGCTTCCAGTCCACTACAGAGTATACAACCTCTGCAGTAAGTACACACTGCTTTCAGTCCACTACGAAGTATATAATCCATGTCGTCCGTGTGAAACGTTCTGTTTATAATGATAAGATGTCCATGTTTATCATAATCGTTCTGATCCCAGTTCTGTGGAACGTCTGGTGATCCCTGAGGAGAGGGTTGGGAAACCCCTTCTCCTGACATGTTATTGCTGTTTTGTTGTCTCTCTTCAGGTGAGAAAGGTTATGACCCCAAGTTCTTCCACTACAGAGTAGAGCGAGTGTTTATCGACGACCACAACGTGCCTTCTCTAGAGTGAGTAGAGTACACCCTGGTACACCCAGGTTCTGTCATATGGGTGGGTGTGGGTAGGGCTGTGGTGGTCGTGAAATTTGTGTTGGCCGTTAATTGTCACACAAATCACTGTTGTACTGCGGTAATTTACCGTTAATTAGCATAAACATGTTAAGCACTCTGCCAAGTGCTGCCAGTACGCACACCGTTGAGGGGTTGTAAAAATTTTGATAATTTTAAACCGGTCCCATTTTTTTTTTTTGGGCTAATTTAGTTGTGATACAAATCTTAGATAAGAATGTCTTAGAAAATCAAAATATAGGAGGGCCATGGGCTGCATGAAAAAGTTGCAAGAAAGGCATGTGCTCTGTTCATTGCGCTTCCTGGGGAGAGAGAGAGAGAGAGAGAGAGAGAGAGAGAACATTTTGACAAGTGGCACGTGTAGCGTTGTTGTTGTCGTCCAATCGGCACTGGGCTACAGTCATAGCGCTGTAGAGCCTCCCTGTGGAAAGTTATTAGGAGATATCAAGCTAATCAATGGAAGATGGAATTAAAATGACAGAAATAAAAGTTAAATGAGGACAGGCTACAACACAAAGAGCCAACAGCAACAGGTAGAAGGGGAGAAAGCTGCTATCTACTTAATAATCTCAGTTGTTTGTAGGAAGGGGAGAAAGCTGCTATCTACTTAATAATCTCAGTTGTTTGTAGGAAGGGGAGAAAGCTGCTATCTACTTAATAATCTGTTTGTAGGAAGGGGAGAAAGCTGCTATCTACTTAATAATCTGTTTGTAGGAAGGGGAGAAAGCTGCTATCTACTTAATAATCAGTTGTTTGTAGGAAGGGGAGAAAGCTGCTATCTACTTAATAATCTGTTTGTAGGAAGGGGAGAAAGCTGCTATCTACTTAATAATCAGTTGTTTGTAGGAAGGGGAGAAAGCTGCTAGCTACTTAATAATCAGTTGTTTGTAGGAAGGGGAGAAAGCTGCTAGCTACTTAATAATCTCAGTTGTTTGTAGGAAGGGGAGAAAGCTGCTATCGACTTAATAATCTCAGTTTGTAGGAAGGGGAGAAAGCCGCTATCTACTTAAAAATCTGTTGTTTGTAGGAAGGGGAGAAAGCCGCTATCTACTTAAAAATCTGTTGTTTGTAGGAAGGGGAGAAAGCTGCTATCTACTTAATAATCTGTTTGTAGGAAGGGGAGAAAGCTGCTATCTACTTAATAATCAGTTTGTAGGAAGGGGAGAAAGCTGCCATCTACTTAATAATCTCAGTTGTTTGTAGGAAGGGGAGAAAGCTGCTATCTACTTAATAATCTCAGTTGTTTGTAGGAAGGGGAGAAAGCTGCTATCTACTTAATAATCTCAGTTGTTTGTAGGAAGGGGAGAAAGCTGCTATCTACTTAATAATCTGTTTGTAGGAAGGGGAGAAAGCTGCTATCTATTTACATTTTAGTCATTTAGCAGATGCTCTTATCCAGAGCGACTTACAGTGCATACATTATTTCATACTGGCCCCCCATGGGAATCGAACCCACAACCCGTGCTCTACCAATTGAGCTACATCCCTGCCGGCCATTCCCTCCCCTACCCTGGACGACGCTGGGCCAGTTGTGCGCCACCCCATGGGTCTCCCGGTCGCGGGGGGGGGGGGGGGGGGTCGTGTCCATAGAGGGAGTAGCGGGGGGGGGGGGGGGGGGGGTCGTGTCCATAGAGGGAGTAGCGGGGGGGGTCGTGTCCATAGGGAGAGTAGGGGGGGGGGTCGTGTCCATAGGGAGAGTAGCAGGGGGGGGGGTGGAGGGAGTAGCGGGGGGGGGGGGGGGTCGTATTTGCCATGATGCTACTGTACTGCCCGCATCTTAGTGTTTGAAGCGGGGAGAACAGATTGAAGCGGGGAGAACAGATTGAAGCGGGGAGAACAGATTGAAGCGGGGAGAACAGATTGAAGCGGGGAGAACAGATTGAAGCGGGGAGAACAGATTGAAGCGGGGAGAACAGATTGAAGCGGGGAGAACAGATTGAACAGATTGAAGCGGGGAGAACAGATTGAAGCGGGGAGACCAGATTGAAGCGGGGGAGAACAGATTTGAAGCGGGGGGGGAAACAGATTGAGAAGGGGGAGAACAGATTGAAGCGGGGGGGAACAGTTTGGAAGCGGGGAGAAACAGATTGAAGCGGGGAGAACAGATTGAAGCGGGGAGACCAGATTGAAGCGGGGAGAACAGATTGAAGCGGGGAGAACAGATTGAAGCGGGGAGAACAGATTGAAGCGGGGAGAACAGATTGAAGCGGGGAGAACAGATTGAAGCGGGGAGAACAGATTGAAGCGGGGAGACCAGATTGAAGCGGGGAGAACAGATTGAAGCGGGGGGTTTAAAGGGGGAACAGATTGAAGGGGGAAAACCAGATTAAAGCGGGGAGCCAGATTGAAGCGGGAAAACAGATGAAAGCGGGGGAACAGATGAAGGGGAAACAGATTGAAGCGGGGAGACAGATTGAAGCGGGGAGAACAGATTGAAGCGGGGAGAACAGATTGAAGCGGGGAGAACAGATTGAAGCGGGGAGACCAGGGCGGAAGTGAGTGCTACTGGTCGGTAATCATTGAGTTACTTTCCCTTTCTTGGGCACAGGGATGATGGTGGACATCTTGAAGCCGGTGGGGATAACGGCCTGAGCTAGAGAGAGATGAAAAATGTCAGAGAACACAACAGCCAGCTGGTCTGCACATGCTCTGAGGGCGCGGCTAGGGATGCCGTCTGGGCCGGCAGCCTTGCGAGGGTTAACAAGTTTGAATGACTTGCATACGTCCTCAGTGGAGACTAATGATGGGAAGTTCGGCTCTTTTCTGAGAGCCGGCTCTTTTGACTCGGCTCCCAAAGAAGAGCCGGCTCTTTCGACTCCCGAACGGCTCTTTATTTAGGATCTTTTGTAGCCTATATTTTACCTTAACTTTGAAAAAAAATCATGGTTTATGTGTTGAAAACCCTTTTGCTTTAAGTGTTTTTATGAGAGACCTTATAATGCCTAATTCTGTGCATTTATTCTGTGACAAAACCACTCTTACATTTGTTTATTTCAATTAAACTTTTTTATTGCACAAATTAACAATAAACTTCAAACAAATCCACAGAACAGAATCAAAACCAGAACCAAACTCCAGCAAACAGCATTAGTCCTCAGGGCAGGTTGGCATTCAGGAAGATCAGATGCCTCAGCTTGGATGGGCTGATAGGCCTGATACGATTTCGCCTCTCCGTGAGTATCTGCCCTGTTTTGGAGAAGATTCTCTCAGAAGGAACTGATGTGGCAACAATACATAGTCTCCCCTCCATCACCTTCACCAGGAGTGGAAAGACTGAGGCCTTGGCCTGCCACCAGCTCAGTGGGTCTTCTGCTCTCTGGATGAGGGGCTCCTCAAGGTAGCTCCTCACCTCCAGGACGGCGCAGACCTCTTTCACCAGCTCCCATTCCTCTTGGCTTAATGGCTCAATAGATGCGTTGATGAGGGCCAGGGTGGAGATGATGGCATCTTTTATTTCAAGCATTCGTTTCAACATATCAAATGTTGAGTTCCACCTGGTGGCACACTCTTGTTTGGGCCTCAGTTCAGGAATCCCCATTTGGCGCTGTGTGGACTTTAGCTTCTGTGCTGCTACTGTGCTTTTGTGGAAAAACTCCACAACAGCCTTCACCTTATCCACGGTTGTTTTGATCACCTTCAGAGCATCTCTAACCACCAGGTTTAGTGTATGCGCCAGACATGGGTGATGGGTCCACTTCAAAACTTTTATGGCTTTGGTGATGTTTGCAGCATTATCACTCACACAGCACACCACTTTGTCCTCTACTTGCCACTCTTTTGCCACTCTTAGTAGCTCCACTGCCAAGTTTTCTGCAGTGTGTCTGTCGGTGAACTCGAAGCAGTCCAGAAGGCAAGATGTCATCTTGTAATCTTCAATAAAGTGGCAAGTGACAGACATGAAAGAGCAGGTTGTTCTGGAGGTCCAGCAGTCAGTTGTCAGGCAAACTGATGGAGCTTTTGTCACCCTTTCTTGCCATAATGCACGTTCTGTGTCATATAGTTTTGGGATCATTGTTTGGGAAAGTGTTTTTCTACTGGGTAGAGTGTATGTGGGATTTAGGGCTTTGACAAAGTTTTTCATTCCTTTGTCCTCCACAATGGAAAAGGGTTGAAAATCAGAAGCTACCATTTTAGCCAACTCATCATCAATACTGTGCTGTTTGGCTGGGGTCATCAGTTTAGGTAAAAACTGACTTATTTTGCTTTGAGTTGCAGTAGGAGAGGTTATACTTGCACGCATGGGGATGGCACATGGCAGTAGACGTTACAGCAGCTGTTGTTCTGGTATGAGACACACCAGGATCAGTAGATGGTGAGCTGGCTTGCCCTCTCTCCTCTAACTGCACTGTAGGATGGACAGTTCTTGTATGTCTATGCAGGTTTGTGGTGGAACCTGCTCTTATAGTGACCTTCGTTTTGCAGTGAAGGCACTCTGCTTTCTTGTTCCCAATATCTTTAAACTGCAGCCAGATGCTGCTTCGCTTTCTAGTGTCACTCATAGTTAAACGACACGACAATGCAAGACGCACACACGCTCCTCAGTCCGCTCTGTCTCTCTCTTCACTTGCAGTGGAGTCAAGTGGTGTGTCTGCCCCGCCCCCTCTCTGTTTACACATCCTTAATTCTCACGTGAATGCCGCATGCTGGTCGCCATGCTGGCCAATCATAACAGACCTCTGTGAAAGTGAAACCTAAGCAGCGAATGGGCAAAAAACTGGGAGCCGGCTCTCACTCGATGCGAGCCGGCTCTTCTGATTCACTACAAAGAGCCGGCTCTCAGAGCCGATGCTTGTGCGCATGACCCATCACTAGTGGAGACTGAGTGTGTTGCCTCGACAGCTCCTATCATGAGAAAAAGGTGTTTAGCTCATCCGGTAGACTGGCTTTGTTTTTGTAATCGGTGATGGTTAGAAGCCCCTGCTACATACGCCTCGTATCCGACCCGCTGGAAGCCCCTGCTACATACGCCTCGTATCCGACCCGCTGGAAGCCCCTGCCACATACGCCTCGTGTCCGACCCACTGGAAGCCCCTGCTACAATACGCCTCGTGTCCGACCCGCTGGAAGCCCCTGCTACATACGCCTCATGTCCGACCCGCTGGAAGCCCCTGCTACATACGCCCCGTATCCCACCCGCTGGAAGCCCCTGCTACATACGCCTCGTATCCCACCCGCTGGAAGCCCCTGCTACATACGCCTCCTATCCGACCCGCTGGAAGCCCCTGCTACATACGCCTCGTGTCCGACCCGCTGGAAGCCCCTGCTACATACGCCTCGTGTCCGACCCGCTGGAAGCCCCTGCTACATACGCCTCCTATCCGACCCGCTGGAAGCCCCTGCTACATACGCCTCCTATCCGACCCGCTGGAAGCCCCTGCTACATACGCCTCCTATCCGACCCGCTGGAAGCCCCTGCTACATACGCCTCGTGTCCGACCCGATGGAAGCCCCTGCTACATACGCCTCGTGTCCGACCCGCTGGAAGCCCCTGCTACATACGCCCCGTGTCCGACCCGCTGGAAGCCCCTGCTACATACGCCTCGTGTCCGACCCGCTGGAAGCCCCTGCTACATACGCCCCGTGTCCGACCCGCTTAACTGATCCTCCTCTTTGTCCCTATACTTGTATCTCACCATCTTGATGGATCTGCGTAGGTCGTATTTGTACTGTTTAACCAAACTATTGTCCCCGGTCACCTTGCCCTGTTTGTAAGCAGCATGTCTCTCCTTCAGTTTCCCGACAAGGCTGCCATCAATCCACGGTTTTTGATTTGGGTACGTTTTGAAAGATACTATTGGTATTACGGCATCTATGCATTTTTTTATGAATCAGGTGACAGTCGGCATATTCATTGACGTTATCTCCAGAGGCGACCCGGAACATATTACAGTCCATGTGATCAAAACAGTCTTGGAGTGTGAATTCTGATTGGTCGGACCAACGCTGTACAGACCTGACCACCGTAACTTATCTCTTGAGTCTTTGTTTGTAGGCGGGGAGAAGCAAGATGGAGTCAGAATGCTGTGGTAGCCATGCTGGTTAAGTGTGCCTCGAATTCTAAATAAATCACAGACAGTGTCACCAGCAAAGCACCATCACACCTCCTCCTCCATGCTTTACGGTGGGAACCACACATGCGGAGATCATCCGTTCACCTACTATGCGTCTCACAAAGACACGGCGGTTGGAACCAAAAATCTCAAATTTGGACTTGACAGATTTCCACCGGTCTAATGTCCATTGCTCATGTTTCTTGGCCCAAGCAGGTCTCTTCTTCTTATTGGTGTCCTTTAGTAGTGGTTTCTTTGCAGCAATTTGACCATGATGGCCTGATTCACGCAGTCTCCTCTGAACAATTGATGTTGAGATGTGTCTGTTACTTGAACTCTGTGAAGCATTTATTTGGGCTGCAATTTCTGAGGCTGGTAACTCTAATGAACGTATCCTCTGCAGCAGAGGTAACTGGGTCTTCCATTCCTGTCGCGGTCCTCATGAGAGCCAGTTTCATCATAGTGCTTGATGGTTTTTGTGACTGCACTTGAAGAAACTTTTTTAAAGTAATTGAAATGTTCTGGATTGACTGACCTTCATGTCTTGAAGTAATGATGGACTGTCGTTTCTCTTTGCTTATTTGAGCTGTTCTTGCCATAATATGGACTTGGTCTTATACCAAATAGGGCTATCTTCTGTATACCCCCCCTACCTTGTCACAACACAACTGATTGGCTCAAACGCATTAAGAAACGCACAAATTAACTTTTAAGAAGGCACACCTGTTAATTTAAATGCGTTCCAGGTGACTACCTCATGAAGCTGGTTGAGAAAATGCCAAGCGTGTGCAAAGCTGTCATCAAGGCAAAGGGTGGCTACTTTGAAGAATCTCAAATATAAAATATATTTAGATTTGTTTAACACTTTTTTGGTTACTACATGATTTCATATGTGTTATTTCATAGTTTTGATGTATTCACTATTATTCTACAATGTAGAAAATAGTAAAAATAAAGAAAAACCCTGGAATGAGTAGGTGTGTCCTAACTTTTGACTGGTACTGTGTGTGTATGTATGTATGTATGTATGTATGTATATGTGTATATATATGAAATATTTTCCTTCTTTATTATTTTCCCCTAACCTTTATTACTTTCCAACCCCACCACCCTTCCCCTAATTGGAGTAAACTAATGGACAATAATACTTAGGCTTCTACTTCCAGTTTATACATACTACATAATAATACTATATACATTTTAAGGACACAGTATATATATATTGAAGCAATATCTCAAGACATCAGTCAGGAAGTTAAAGCTTGGTCACAAATGGGTCTTCCAAATGGACAATGACCCCAAGCATACTTCCAAAGTTGTGACAAAATGGCTTAAGGACAACAAAGTCAAGGTATTGGAGTGGCCATCACAAAGCCCTGACCTCAATCCTTTAAAAAATGTGTGGGCAGAACTGAAAAAGCGTGTGCGAGCAAGGAGGCCTACAAACCTGACTCCGTTACACCAGCTCTGTCAGGAGGAATGGGCCAATATTCACCCAACTTATTGTGGGAAGCTTGTGGAAGGCTACCCGAAACGTTTGACCCAAGTTAAACAATTTAAAGGCAATGCTGCCAAATACTAATTGAGTGTATGTGAACTTCTGACCCACTGGGAATGTCATGAAAGAAATAAAAGCTTAAATAAATCATTCTCTCTGCTATTATTCTGACATTTCACATTCTTAAAATAAAGTGGTGATCCTAACTGACCAAAGACAGGGAATTTTTACTAGGATGAAATGTCAGGAATAGTGAAAAACTGAGTTTAAATGTATTTGGCTAAGGTGCTAAACTTCCGACTTCAACTGTAGGTAAACTGGGACATGACTAAAGAATCAGGGGGATTTTTCCACCAATAGACAGGTGTTGTCATGGTAGCAAAATCTTATCTAATTTGGCTAACTTTCTATTAAAATGTATTGTAGTGAGATCATTTCTTTCTTTCGGGATACGAATACAGATTATTTTATTGGTAATGTAAAAGTTGTATTTTTTTAGAGATCCAATATGTAATATGGTTTTAATTTTAATCCAGTGGTCAGAAAAAAACATCTAGATCCTCTGAGCCTGTGCAGGGATCCAAATTGTGGATTTAAAAGAAAACATGACACGTCAGCATACAATGACACTAGTTTATTACTGGCCACCAATTCTAAAACTGTCTGCAACTCTTTGTTTTAGGGTTGCAGTGATTTCACCAGCTGTGGTTGCTGACGTGTATAGGGTTGAATCATCAGCATGCATAGACACACAGGCTTTGTTTTAATGCCAGTGACAGGTCATTGGTAGAGGGCCAAGAGAGCTGCCCTGCGGTACACCACAATTTACATGTTTTAATATTAGAAAAACTTCCATTAAAGAAAACCCTCTGTGTTCTATTAGATTGATAGCTCTGAATCCACGATGTAGCAGAGGTTGAAAAGCCATTACACATCGTTTTTTTTCAACAACAGGTTTATGGTATCAAAGGCTGCGCTGACATCTAACAGTACAGCTCCCACAATAGTCTTATCATCAAGTTCATTCAACCAATCATCAGTCAGTTGTCAGTGCAGTGCATGTTAAGTGCCCTCCTCTATAAGCAAGCGGAAAGTCTCTTGTTCACTAGTTTACAGAGAAATAGCGTTGTATCTAGTCAAACTAAATTTTTCCCCAAAGTTTGCGAAGAGTTGGCAGCAAGCTGATTGTTCGGCGTTTAGAACCAGTACAGGGTTCTTTTCCATTCTTGGGTAGAATGACTTTGGCTTCCCTCCAGGTCTGAGGACAAATCCTTTTCTCCAGGCTCAGATTAAAAAATAAGACAAATAGGAGAGGCAATATCATCTGCTACCATCCTCAGTAGCTTTCCATCTAAATTGTCAATACCAGATGGTTTCTCGTTATTGATAGACAAAAAAAACATATCCACCTCACCCACACTAACTTTACAGAATTCACAATTACAATGCTTTTCTTTCTTTTTATACATTAATATGATGGCTCACAGTTTGCCTACTTTTACAATTTAAATACTGTAATTGGCAACATCCAAAAGGTTTTGTGATAAATGAGCCTTCTGATTCAATGAATGATGGAGTTGAATTAGTCTTTCAGCCCATAATTTCATTTAAAGTATTAGCTTTTTTCAATCTTAGTTTATATAATTTATCTTGGTTTCATTATACAATTTCTTCTTCTTTTTGTTGAGTTTAGTCACATCATTTCTCAATTTGCAGTAAGTCAACCAGTCAGATGTGCAGCCAGTCTTATTAGCCACTCCTCTTTCAGCCGTACCGTTTTTTTCAATTCCTCATCAATCCATGGAGCCTTAACAGTTCTAACAGCCAGTTTCTTAACAGGTGCATGTTTATCAATAACTGGAAGAAACAATTTCATAAATGCTTCAAGTGCAGCGTCCTCATTACACACATCAGACCAACAAATATTTTTTGTATCTTCAACATAGGAATCAGTACAAAAGGTTTTACATGATCTCTTATACACTATTTCAGGCCCAGCCTTTGGAACTTTGGCTTTCCTGGATATAGCCACTATATTATGGTCACTACATCCAATTGGTGTGGATACAGGAACTTATGAGTGTCAGTTGGTGTATTTGTGTGAAGTGGGGCTGAAGTTAGTGACCCGAAGCTAGGCTCTCACTCCTCCCAGTCTTTTTGGGAGGGAGGGTGGACAATGACCCTTTTTATAGCGGGTGTGAGCAATGTCCCACGCTCTCTGGCAGCTTTCATGACTGGGATAAGTTATTTCCGCCTCTTGCGCACAGCTTCCGAGTAGTCCTCGTTAAGGATGATGTTGGTTCCTCTTGAGTTCTTGACTCACTCCAGAACAGCAATCATGTCCTTAAACTTTAGGGACTTGGCCACGATCAGCCTGGGTCTGTCACCTGGGCATATTCCACCTCAATCTTCCTATGATCCATCTGCAGCTTTTCAGTGATCATTTATTTTACTTTCTCCTCAGACTCGGCCCAGTTCTCATGTGGAGACTTTAGTATGTTTTTTCCCTCCTGGATTGTCCCTCTATATTATCTGTTTTTTTTCCCAGTCATCTGCTATTATGATTCACAGACAGTGCTGATATCATCTCGCATGGACTTATAGTTTGTTGTCATATTGCTTCAAGTCTCTCAGGACATCCACATCTCCCAGTGAGAACTGCAAACTGTTCTTAAGGTCCAGGACCTCTGGTCAAATTGTCCATTATTTTGTTAGTAGAGTCCATCAGTATTTGGACAGAGCTCTTGAAGCTATTTCTCTGTTGTTACTGTAGAACCCTTTTTCGGCAGATGGAAAAATGCAACAAACAGCAGGTATTTAGACAGCCACAAGCCCAGGACAATCGGCAGTCCCAGCCACAAGGGCCGTGTTATAGCTTTCAAGAAACATTGCTAGATTGATAGCTAGTTAGCAGCTAGGCTAGCTGCTACGCCATGCAGACTAATGGTTGGCAGGATCCCAGGACAGACGGTAGTGGTCCCAGCAACTGATGCTAACTCCAAATTCAAAAAGGTAGCTTGCAACCAAACTTTTCAATAGAACAATCAAAACAACAAACCGAGCTCTCCCTCGTTCGAATTCTAATGGCAATATGGACAGTGTTGTTGTCAATGAGGTGTACTCCGTGGTCTACTCGTCCATGACTAATACCGCTTGTTTACAAAAAGTCCCAAAACCGACCATGTAGGATTCACAAGGCACTTTCTTGCATTGATGTCAGAGTGATTAGAGGGACAATAGAGTGCTGAGCGATTAGCGACTTGACGGTTGTTAGCAAGTTGGGAATTTAGGCCCATCATTGACATTAGGAAGACTCAACGATCACGTGGAATTTGACTGCGGTCATGACTCAAGATTGGCGGTTTGGCGGTAATACGGTCACCCCGACAGCCGGAGGTGTGTGAGTGTATTTCTTTGGGCTGTGTCATATGGGTGGGCATGGGAGTGTTATTCTTTGGGATGTTTTCTTAGAATGCATCCCAATAATATATCCTTTCTCCTGAAGGGTGCACTTCAGGGGTGCGTGCTTAGTCCCCTCCTGTACTCCCTGTTCAACCACGACTGTGTGGCCAAACACGACTCTAACACCATCATTAAGTTTGCTGACGACACAACAGTGGTAGGCCTGATCACCGACAACGATGAGACAGCCTATAGGGAGGAGGTCAGAGACCTGGCGGTGTGGTGCCAGGAAACAAACCTCTCCCTCAATGTCAGCATGACAAAGGAGATGATCGTGGACTACAGGAAAAGGAGGGCCGAACAGGCCCCCATTAACATCGACGGGGCTGTAGTGGAGCGGGTCGAGAGTTTCAAGTTCCTTGGTGTCCACATCACCAACAAACTATCATGGTCCAAACACACCAAGACAGTCGTGAAGAGGGCCGACAACACCTTTTCCCCCTCAGGAGACTGAAAAGATTTGGCATTGGTCCCCAGATCCTCAAAAAGTGCTACAGCTCCACCATCGAGAGCATCCTGATTGGTTGCATCACTGCCTGGTATGGCAACAGCTCGGCCTACAGAGGGAAGTGCGTACGGCCCAGTACATCACTGGGGCCAAGCTTCCTGCCATCCAGGACCTATATACCAGGCGGTGTCAGAGGAAGGCCCTAAATATTTTCAAAGACTCCAGCCACCCTAGTCATAGACTGTTCTCTCTGCTACCGCACGGCAAGCGGTACTGGAGCGCCAAGTCTAGGTCCAAAAGGCTCCTTAACAGCTTCTACCCCCAAGCCATAAGACTCCTGAACAGCTAATCATGTGGCTACCCGGAATATTTGCATTAACCCCCCCCCCCCTTTGTTTTTACACTGCTGCTACTCTCTGTTTATTATCTATGCATAGTCACTTTACCCCTACCTACATGTACATATTACCTGGACTAACCTGTACCCCCGCACATTGACCCGTACTCCCTGTATATAGCCTCGTTATTGTTATGTCATTTTATTGTTACTTTTTATTTATTTTTTTACTTTAGTTTATTTAGTAAATATTTTCTTAACCCTATTTCTTGAACTGCATTGTTGGTTAAGGGCTTGTAAGTAACCCCTGTTGTATTCGGCGCATGTGACAAATAAAATCTGATTAGATTTGTTCACCTCCCTTTATGGCTTTAAAAGAAAACCACTTGTGTAAAGAATATGGTAGAAAGTCAATAGTTTTAAATGTGTGGGGAGGAGTGCATGGGTTCACTTCAGGAGGAAGGACTTCAGGGGGGAAGAACTTCAGGGGGGAAGGACTTCAGGAGGAAACTCTTCAGGGGGGAAGGACTTCAGGAGGAAGGACTTCAGGGGGGAAGGACTTCAAGGGGGAAGGACCAGGGGGAAGGACTTCAGACAGGGTTCAGGGTTATTCTACTTGTTCTTCACATTTCTATCAAATAGTTTGATTGACATCTGTGTATGTGTGTGTGTGTTCATCTCAGGGACATGCTGAAGTACACTGCCGGTGTGAGAGCGTGGATGGCAGCAGACCCCAACAACATCATCGCCATACACTGTAAAGGAGGAAAAGGTAACTTCTACGCCATCTACTGGTAATATACTGTAGCTGCAGCCAGCTGTGATGACACTGTAAAGGTAACTGGGGCTGTTTTTCATGATTCGTGCTAGGCCCCTGGAGGCTGATATAGCAACAAGGGGGGAAGGGGGGGGCAACTCCATATTAATTCCCATGATTTTGAAATGTCCACATACTTATGGCCATGTAGTGTATTTGCTACTGCTCGGAAAAAGAATCTCGGTAGACCAACAGCTTATGGCCCAAACAATCGACCAGTCAGCCATATTGTTTACGTTTATTTTCTTTACGAACATTGGAGTGAAACAAGCTTCTATTTTGGATTCTGATCAGGTACGACAGTTAAAGCTCAAGAGGCATTTATAAGTAACATTCTTCAAGAATCAATGTTTACATTTCAATCATTTTTAAGAAGTCCAAAAATGGATGAAGCAACTGCAGATTGCCCCCTTTTTTTAACAGTGGTGTGTGTTCCAACAGGTCGTACGGGGACTCTGGTGTGTACCTGGCTCGTTGACAGTGACCAGTTTGAGAGTGCTCAGGTAGGGCAACTCCTACACATGTTTTTGAAATTGTTAAGGTATTTCAGCACGGCACAGTATTTAAACTGGTTTAACACAAAAAAAAAACACCACTCCCAAAGCTCCAGGGACTAACGCGGTTATATAATGACCTACAGGACAGTTTGGATTACTTTGGGGAGAGGAGGACAGACAAGAGCCGCAGCTCCAAGTTCCAGGGAGTGGAGACCCCGTCGCAGGTACACGTAGATATGACTTAACTCATGCTGAGTCTCAGGTACACGTAGATATGACTTAACTCATGCTTAGTCTCAGGTACACGTAGATATGACTTAACTCATGCTTAGTCTCTGGTACACGTAGATATGACTTAACTCATGCTTAGTCTCAGGTACACGTAGATATGACTTAACTCATGCTTAGTCTCAGGTACACGTAGATATGACTTATCTCATGCTTAGTCTCAGGTACACGTAGATATGACTTAACTCATGCTTAGTCTCAGGTACACGTAGATATGACTTAACTCATGCTTAGTCTCAGGTACACGTAGATATGACTTAACTCATGCTTAGTCTCAGGTACACGTAGATATGACTTAACTCATGCTTAGTCTCAGGTACATGTAGATATGACTTAACTCATGCTTAGTCTCAGGTACACGTAGATATGACTTAACTCATGCTTAGTCTCAGGTACACGTAGATATGACTTAACTCATGCTTAGTCTCTGGTACACGTAGATATGACTTAACTCATGCTTAGTCTCTGGTACACGTAGATATGACTTAACTCATGCTTAGTCTCAGGTACACGTAGATATGACTTAACTCATGCTTAGTCTCAGGTACACGTAGATATGACTTATCTCATGCTTAGTCTCAGGTACACATAGATATGACTTAACTCATGCTTAGTCTCAGGTACACGTAGATATGACTTAACTCATGCTTAGTCTCAGGTACACGTAGATATGACTTAACTCATGCTTAGTCTCAGGTACACGTAGATATGACTTATCTCATGCTTAGTCTCAGGTACACGTAGATATGACTTAACTCATGCTTAGTCTCAGGTACACGTAGATATGACTTATATCATGCTTAGTCTCAGGTACACGTAGATATGACTTAACTCATGCTTAGTCGCAGGTACACGTAGATATGACTTAACTCATGCTGAGTCTCAGGTACACGTAGATATGACTTAACTCATGCTTAGTCTCAGGTACACGTAGATATGACTTAACTCATGCTTAGTCTCAGGTACACGTAGATATGACTTAACTCATGCTGAGTCTCAGGTACACGTAGATATGACTTAACTCATGCTTAGTCTCAGGTACACGTAGATATGACTTAACTCATGCTTAGTCTCTGGTACACGTAGATATGACTTAACTCATGCTTAGTCTCAGGTACACGTAGATATGACTTAACTCATGCTTAGTCTCAGGTACACGTAGATATGACTTATCTCATGCTTAGTCTCAGGTACACGTAGATATGACTTAACTCATGCTTAGTCCTCAGGTACACGTAGATATGACTTAACTCATGCTTAGTCTCAGGTACCGTAGATATGACTTAACTCATGCTTAGTCTCAGGTACACGTAGATATGACTTAACTCATGCTTAGTCTCAGGTACACGTAGATATGACTTAACTCATGCTTAGTCTCAGGTACACGTAGATATGACTTAACTCATGCTTAGTCTCAGGTACACGTAGATATGACTTAACTCATGCTTAGTCTCAGGTACACGTAGATATGACTTAACTCATGCTTAGTCTCAGGTACACGTAGATATGACTTAACTCATGCTTAGTCTCAGGTACACGTAGATATGACTTAACTCATGCTTAGTCCTCTGGTACACGTAGATATGACTTAACTCATGCTTAGTCTCTGGTACACGTAGATATGACTTAACTCATGCTTAGTCTCAGGTACACGTAGATATGACTTAACTCATGCTTAGTCTCAGGTACACGTAGATATGACTTATCTCATGCTTAGTCTCAGGTACACGTAGATATGACTTAACTCATGCTTAGTCTCAGGTACACGTAGATATGACTTAACTCATGCTTAGTCTCAGGTACACGTAGATATGACTTATCTCATGCTTAGTCTCAGGTACACGTAGATATGACTTAACTCATGCTTAGTCTCAGGTACACGTAGATATGACTTAACTCATGCTTAGTCTCAGGTACACGTAGATATGACTTAACTCATGCTTAGTCTCAGGTACACGTAGATATGACTTAACTCATGCTTAGTCTCAGGTACACGTAGATATGACTTAACTCATGCTTAGTCTCAGGTACACGTAGATATGACTTAACTCATGCTTAGTCTCAGGTACACGTAGATATGACTTAACTCATGCTTAGTCTCTGGTACACGTAGATATGACTTAACTCATGCTTAGTCTCTGGTACACGTAGATATGACTTACTCATGCTTAGTCTCTGGTACACGTAGATATGACTTAACTCATGCTTAGTCTCAGGTACACGTAGATATGACTTAACTCATGCTTAGTCTCAGGTACACGTAGATATGACTTATCTCATGCTTAGTCTCAGGTACACATAGATATGACTTAACTCATGCTTAGTCTCAGGTACACGTAGATATGACTTAACTCATGCTTAGTCTCAGGTACACGTAGATATGACTTAACTCATGCTTAGTCTCAGGTACACGTAGATATGACTTATCTCATGCTTAGTCTCAGGTACACGTAGATATGACTTAACTCATGCTTAGTCTCAGGTACACGTAGATATGACTTATATCATGCTTAGTCTCAGGTACACGTAGATATGACTTAACTCATGCTTAGTCGCAGGTACACGTAGATATGACTTAACTCATGCTGAGTCTCAGGTACACGTAGATATGACTTAACTCATGCTTAGTCTCAGGTACACGTAGATATGACTTAACTCATGCTTAGTCTCAGGTACACGTAGATATGACTTAACTCATGCTGAGTCTCAGGTACACGTAGATATGACTTAACTCATGCTTAGTCTCAGGTACACGTAGATATGACTTAACTCATGCTTAGTCTCTGGTACACGTAGATATGACTTAACTCATGCTTAGTCTCAGGTACAACGTAGATATGACTTAACTCATGCTTAGTCTCAGGTAACACGTAGATATGACTTATCTCATGCTTAGTCTCAGGTACACGTAGATATGACTTAACTCATGCTTAGTCTCAGGTACACGTAGATATGACTTAACTCATGCTTAGTCTCAGGTACACGTAGATATGACTTAACTCATGCTTAGTCTCAGGTACACGTAGATATGACTTAACTCATGCTTAGTCTCAGGTACACGTAGATATGACTTAACTCATGCTTAGTCTCAGGTACACGTAGATATGACTTAACTCATGCTTAGTCTCAGGTACACGTAGATATGACTTAACTCATGCTTAGTCTCAGGTACACGTAGATATGACTTAACTCATGCTTAGTCTCAGGTACACGTAGATATGACTTAACTCATGCTTAGTCCTCAGGTACACGTAGATATGACTTAACTCATGCTTAGGTCTCAGGTACACGTAGATAGACTTAACTCATGCTTAGTCTCAGGTACACGTAGATATGACTTAACTCATGCTTAGTCTCAGGTACACGTAGATATGACTTAACTCATGCTTAGTCTCTGGTACACGTAGATATGACTTAACTCATGCTTAGTCTCTGGTACACGTAGATATGACTTAACTCATGCTTAGTCTCAGGTACACGTAGATATGACTTAACTCATGCTTAGTCTCAGGTACACGTAGATATGACTTAACTCATGCTTAGTCTCAGGTACACGTAGATATGACTTAACTCATGCTTAGTCTCAGGTACACGTAGATATGACTTAACTCATGCTTAGTCCTCAGGTACACGTAGATATGACTTAATCTCATGCTTAGTCTCAGGTACACGTAGATATGACTTAACTCATGCTTAGTCTCAGGTACACGTAGATATGACTTAACTCATGCTTAGTCTCAGGTACACGTAGATATGACTTAACTCATGCTTAGTCCAGGTACACGTAGATATGACTTAACTCATGCTTAGTCTCAGGTACACGTAGATCTGACTTAACTCATGCTTAGTCTCAGGTACACGTTAGATATGACTTAACTCATGCTTAGTCTCAGGTACACGTTAGATATGACTTAACTCATGCTTAGTCTCTGGTACACGTAGATATGACTTAACTCATGCTTAGTCTCAGGTACACGTAGATATGACCTTAACTCATGCTTAGTCTCAGGTACACGTAGATATGACTTATCTCATGCTTAGTCCTCAGGTACACGTAGATATGACTTACTCATGCTTAGTCTCAGGTACACGTAGATATGACTTAACTCATGCTTAGTCTCAGGTACACGTAGATATGACTTAACTCATGCTTAGTCTCAGGTACACGTAGATATGACTTATCTCATGCTTAGTCTCAGGTACACGTAGATATGACTTAACTCATGCTTAGTCTCAGGTACACGTAGATATGACTTATCTCATGCTTAGTCTCAGGTACACGTAGATATGACTTAACTCATGCTTAGTCGCAGGTACACGTAGATATGACTTAACTCATGCTGAGTCTCTGGTACATTGTCTTCGTTTAAACAGGCAGCCCAATTCTGATCTTCGTGGGAAAAAAAATACTAATTAGTGAAAACATAGATGAGAATTGGGCTGGCTGTGTAAACGCAAACGTAGAGAAATAAAGGTGGTGCAGAGTGTTACTCAACAAGGCCACAGGTAACATTTGGGTCCAAAAGCTGTGCCATGCAATGTTTGAAAAGGCCATTTCTTGGCACCGGGCTAGTTTGGCACGTTACCTACTAACCCGGCCTGAAGAGCATTACCCTCGGGCTAGCCCGGCCTGAAGAGCATTACCCTCGGGCTAGCCCAGCCTGAAGAGCATTACCCTCGGGCTAGCCCGGCCTGAAGAGCATTACCCTCGGGCTAGCCCGGCCTGAAGAGCATTACCCTCGGGCTAGCCCGGCCTGAAGAGCATTACCCTCGGGCTAGCCCGGCCTGAAGAGCATTACCCTCGGGCTAGCCCGGCCTGAAGAGCAGTACCCTCGGGCTAGCCCGGCCTGAAGAGCATTACCCTCGGGCTAGCCCGGCCTGAAGAGCATTACCCTCGGGCTAGCAGGCTAGCTCCATTTCCATCTGTGTGTGTGTGTGTGTGTGTGTGTGTGTGTGTGTGTGTGTTTTCTCTGTATATTTTGTGTGTGGGTTGCTATGAGGTGATGATGGTGTGTGTGTGTGTGTTACAGAGCAGGTATGTGGGTTACTATGAAGTGATGAAGACTAAGTTCAACAGACAACTTCCTCCAGAACAGAGCCTGAAGATCAAGAGCATCCGCATCCACTCCATAGCAGGTTTGATTGAATATCTATCCACTATAATATCCACTCCATAGCAGGTTTGATTGAATATCTATCCACTATAATATCTACTCCATAGCAGGTTTGATTGAATATCTATCCACTATAATATCTACTCCATAGCAGGTTTGATTGAATATCTATCCACTATAATATCTACTCCATAGCAGGTTTGATTGAATATCTATCCACTCTAATATCCACTCCATAGCAGGTTTGATTGAATATCTATCCACTATAATATCCACTCCATAGCAGGTTTGATTGAATATCTATCCACTATAATATCTACTCCATAGCAGGTTTGATTGAATATCTATCCACTATAATATCTACTCCATAGCAGGTTTGATTGAATATCAATCCACTATAACATCCACTCCATAGCAGGTTTGATTGAATATCTATCCACTATAACATCATCCACTCCATAGCAGGTTTGATTGAATATCTATCCACTATAACATCATCCACTCCATAGCAGGTTTGATTGAATATCTATCCACTATAATAACATCTACTCCATAACAGGTTTGATTGATATCTATCCACTATAATATCCACTCCATAGCAGGTTTGATTGAATATCTATCCACTATAATAACATCTACTCCATAACAGGTTTGATTGAATATCTATCCACTATAATATCTACTCCATAGCAGGTTTGATTGAATATCTATCCACTATAATAACATCTACTCCATAACAGGTTTGATTGAATATCTATCCACTATAATATCCACTCCATAGCAGGTTTGATTATTTGATAAAAACTGTAAAGGCGGCTCCACCCAGAGACATTACATACTGCACATAAAACATTTATTAAGGATAAAACACAATGAAGCCCAAAGGCTTATTTCCATTGTTGTAATACCCCATAATGTCATTTTTTAAAATGTAATGTTTATTTTTAACAAATTAATTAAAAATGAAAAGCTGAAATGTCTCGAGTCAATAAGTATTCAACCCTTTTGTTATGGCAAACCTAAATAAGTTCAGGAGACAAATGTCCTTAACAAGTCACATGATACGTCACATGATACGTCACATGGACTCATAGTGTTTAACATGATGTTTGAATGACTACCCCCATCTCCGTACCCCACACACACACACACTAGATAAACCCCCCTCTCCTTACCTCACAACACATCACCACTAGACTACTCCCCATCCTCCGTACTCCTCACCACACACACCCTATACTACCCCCTCTCCGTACCCCACACACACCACACTAGACTACCCCCATCTCCGTACCCACACACACACACTAGACTACCCCCATCTCCGTACCCCACACACACACACTAGACTACCCCCATCTCCGTACCCCACACCCACACTAGACGACCACCCCCATCTTTCCTAACCCAACACCCACGAACTATACCCTACCCACATCTCTCATCCGTACCCCCCACACACTAGACACCCCCTCTCGTAACTCACCCCACACACCCCACTAGACTATACCCCCATCTCCTACCCCCCACACTAGACTACCCCCCATTCCACGTACCCCCACACACTAGACTAACCAACCCCATCTCCGTACCTCCCACACACTAGACTACCCCCATCCTCCGTACCATCCCCACACACTAGAGCTACCCCCCTCTCTCCGTACCCCACACACGAGACTACCCCCATCTTCCCCGAACCCACACCAGACCTCCCCCCATCTCCTCCCCCCACACTGACTTACCCCCTCTCCGACCCCCACCTAAGACTATACCCCACATCTCGTACCCCACACACTAGACTACCCCCATCTCCGTACCCCACACACTAGACTACCCCCATCTCCGTACCCCACACACTAGATACCCCCATCTCAGACCCCACACACTAGACTACCCCACCCCATCTCCGTACCCCACACAATGACTACCCCCATCCCGTACCCCACACAACACACTAGACCTAATTACCCCCATCTCCGACTCCCACCCACACACTAGACTAACACCATCCCGTACCACACACACACTATACTACCACCACTTACCCTCTCCATCTCCGTACCACACACACACACTAGACTACCCCCATCTCCTTACCCACACACACACACTACTTCAAAAATCCGTCTAGACTAAACCCCCCCGTCTCCGTACCACCCCCACAACTATACTACCCCCCATCTCCGTACACACACACACAACTAGACTCCCCCCCCCATGCTCCGTACCACACCACCACACTCGACTACCCCCATCTCCTTTACCACACCCACACAGACAACCCCCATCTCCGTCCACACACGCCTAGACACCCCCATTCTCCGTACCACACACACCCACCGAACTATACCCCCATCTCCGGACCACACACACACACTAGACTACCCACCCTACCCCCATCTCCGTACCACACCACCTTAGACTACCCCCATCTCCGTACACACACACTCTAGACTACCCCCTCTCCTTACCACACACCACTAGACTACCCCCCCATCTCCGTACCACACACACACTACCCTAGACTACCCCATCCTCCGTACCACACCCACAACACTAGACTACCCCCTCTCCTCCGTGACCCCACAACACACTAGACTACCACCAGTCTCCCGTACACCCACACCACTCGCCTATAACCTCCCATATCGCCGTACCCACACATACACACTAGACGACCCTCATCTCTCCGTACCACACCACTAGCTACCCCCCATCTCCGTACCAAACACACACACTAAACTTACCATACCCCCATCTCCGTACCACACACAGCACCCTATACTACCCCATCTCCCGTCCCACACACACACTAGACTATACCCCCATCTCCGTACCACACACACCCACTAGACTACCCATACCCCCATCTCCGTACCGACCCACATAGACACCCCCATCTCCGCCACACACACACTAGTCACACCCCTCTCTCCGTCCACCACCCCACATCACTAGACACCCCCATCTCCGTACCCCACCCAACCACACCCTCTATACTACCCCGCCTCTCCCGTAACCCCACACACACACACTAGACTGCCCCCATCTCCGTACCCCACACACACACACTAGACCTTGCCCCCATCTCCTCCCCCCCACACCCAAACACACACACTAGACTGTGGCCCCCATCTCTCCGTACGCAAAACAACACACAACTAGACTCCCCCCATCTCCGTACCCGCATAACACACACAACAACTAGACTGGCCCCCATCTCCTTACCCCACACAACACACACTAGACTTCCCCCATCTCCGTAGCCCCCCCACACCCACACACACAACACACTAGCCTTGCGGCCCCATCTCCGTACCACACCCCAACACCCCACTTAAGACTAACCCCCATCTCCGTACCACACACACACACTAGACTCACCCCCATCTCTCCGTTACCACACACCCACACACAACACACTAGAACTACCCCCATCTCCGTACCAACCACACCACACACACACACACTAGACTATACCCCCCAGCTCCGTACCACACACAGCGCACACACACACACACACACACACACACTATCCTACTATACCCCCATCTCCGTACCACCACACACACACACACACACACACACCACAACCACACAGCACTAGACCTACCCGCCCCCATCTCCGTAACCTAACACACACACACCCAACCACACACACACACCATCCACTAGACTACCCCCATCTCCTTACCACCCCACACGCACTCGCCCTAAATACGTAACTACACTATACTACCCTACCCCCCCATCTCCGATACCCCCACACACACACCCTCTGACTAACCCCCTATCTCCTTACCACACACACCGACACTATCTAGACTAAACCGCTCTCCTGGCTTCCTTACCACACACCCACACTCCTCCTAGCCCCCCTCTTCTCCTTCACCCCCCCCCGACCCCTATACTCGCTCCTGCCCACCTCCTCCTTCCCCCCCCGCCCGCTTTTCTCCCACCCCTCATGCCTTCCCCCCCCCAGCCCCCCTCACAAGACTATAACCCCACTCCGTACCAACACACCCACTAAGACTATACCCCCATCTCTGTACCACACACACCCACAATAGACTAACCCCCATCTCCGTACCACCACACCAAACACACACACACACCCAGACCCACACCACACTAGATAACCCCCATCTCCGTACCCAACAAACCACACACAACAACACACACCACACACACACCACCCACTAAACTACCCCCATCTTCCCTTACCCCAACACACACACTAGACTACCATAACCCCCCTCTCTGTCCCCAGGTCCCAGCACACACCCTATACTCACCCTTCCCCTCTCCTTACCACCCACTCACTATACCTACCTACCCCCATCTCTGTACCACATCACACACACAATGACTACCTACCCCATCTCCGTACCACACACCCCTAGACGATACCTCCATCTCTGTACCACACACACACACAATAGACAACCCCCCATCTCCGTACACACACACACACAACTAGACTACCCCCATCTCGTAACCCCCACACCCACACTATACTAATACCCCCATCTCCCTTACCCCCCCCCCACACACTAGACTACCCCCATCTCCGTACCCCACACACACACCCTAATACTACCCCCATCTCCTACCACCCACACCACACACACTCACGTCTACTTATCACCCCATCTCCGTTACCACCACCCCCAACAGCACTATACTCCCCCCATCTCCTTACCACACACACACACACTAATCGACTCCCCTGCCATCTGCCTCCACCCACCCCCCCCCGGACACCCCACACACACACCGACTCTACTTCTACCCCCATCTCCTTTCCAACACCCCCACCACACACCCACCACAACCACCCACATCACCCCTCATCCTACCCCCATCTACCTTACCACCCAACCCACCTCTCCTCCCCCCCATCGTCCTTCGCCCACCGGACGAACCTGCACCACCCTCTACTCCGCCGCGCATCTAGATCTCCTTCCCCCCCCCACCCATAACGGCTCTCACCTACCTCACCCCCCTCTCCCTTCCCTACCAACCCCCCCGTCCCTCCACCTCTCCCCCCTCGCGCTTCCTCCCCCCCCCCCCATCCAACACACACACTAGACTACCTTACCCTAAACCCCCCATCTTCTCCGTACCACCCACCCCACACACACACCACTAGACTACCTAAACCCCCATCTCCGTACCACACACACACACACTAGACTACCCCCATCTCCGTACCACACACACACACTAGACTACCCCCATCTCCGTACCACAACACACACACACACTAGACTACCCCCATCTCCGTACCACACACACACAACACACACTAGACTACCCCCATCTCCTACCTACCAACACACACACACACTAGACTACCTACCCTACCCCATCATCCGTACTCCACCCCCACCCTCGACGACGCTACCCCCCCTCTCCGTACCACACACACACACCTTAAAAACAAAAGATCTATACCCCCATCTCCGTAGCGCACCCCACACACACCTAGACTACCCCCATCTCCGTACCCACACACACACACACTAGACTATACCCCCATCTCCGTACCAAAACACACACACCCTAGACTACCCAACCCCCTCTCCGTACCACACGCCACATAACACCACTAGACATACCCCCATCCTTTCCGTACCACACACACACATTAGGACCCTGCACATCACCCACACACACACAACACACACACAACACACACCAACACACAACACACTATACTACCACCCCTCTCCTACCACACACATCACACAGCTATACTACCCCCCATCTCCTTACCACACACACACACACACACACACACATCACACACACCACCCACCACACTACTACTACCTTTTCCTAACTCTGACACCCCTCTCCTTACCACACACACACAGCACTACACACACACACCGCACATCATCCCACAACCCACACTTTAGCTACCTCTATAGTACCCCCCATTCGTCCTTAGACGACACACACTCACACACAACTAATACCTAACCGCGACCCCCATCTCCTTTACCACACCACACACACCCCCACTAGACTACCCCCATCTCCGTACCACACACACACACACACACATAGACTACCCCATCTCCTTACCACCACACCCACACACACACTAGACTATACCCGCATCCTCGCGTACCACACACACACACACACACACTAGACTACCCCCATCTCCGTACCACACACACACCACACACACAGACGACCCCATCTTCTCCGTACCACACACACACACACTAGACTACCCCCATTATCTCCGTCCACACACACATCACACACTCACACACACACCACACCACACGAACCCCCCCATCTCCCCCGACCACACACACACACGAGACGAACCCCCATCTCCGTTCACCACACACACACACTAGACTCCCCCCCAGCTCTCGTACCACACACACACCACTACTAGACTACTATTAACCCCCATCTCCTTACCCCACACCACACACCCACTAACAAGACTGAACCCCCCATCTCCGTACCACAACACACACCCTATACTACCCCCCTCTCCGTACCACACCCCACACACACACAATACTCCTAATATATGTCCCCCCCTCTCCGTTACCACCACACACACACACACACACTCGCACTGACTACCCCCATCTCTCCGTACCACCCCCCAGCACCCACACCCTAGAGCTACCATACCCATCTCCGTACCCACACACTTCAATAGACTATATCCCCCATCTTCTCCCGTACCACACACACACACACACACACTAGCCTACCATACCCCCCATTCTCCGTACCCCACACACACCACACACTAAGACTACCACACTATAACCCACCATCTCCGACCCACACACACCACACACTAGACTATAGATACCCTAACTAACCCCCCATCTCCTTACCCCCACACAACACACCCACACTAGACTCCCCCCATCTCCTTACCGCCACACACCCCCAATCACACACTACCACTATCCCCCCATTCTCCGTACCCCACACCCACACACACCACACTTACGCTAATAGCCCCCCCGCTCCGTATTCTTCCTTACCACAACACACACACCCACACCCTATACTATACCCCCACTCCCGTCCCAACCACAGCACACACCACCCTTCTATACTACCCCCCATGCTACTCCTTACCACCCCCACCCACACACACTACTATACTATTCCCCCCATCTCTTTTATCCCCCCCACACACACACAACAATCTACTACCCCCATCTCCGTACCACACACACCCACACCACTAGACTACCTACCCCCATCTCCGTCCACACACACACACAACACACACTAGAACTTCCCCCCATCTCCGTACCACATCACCCACACCAATCCCACTAAGAACTACCCCCATCTCCTTCCCCCCCACACACAACACTCTACTTTTACCCCCCCATCTCCTGACCACACACACCCCCTAGACTACCCCCCCATCCTCCCATTACCCCACACACACAGATATACTATACCCCTCCCTCTTCCGTACCCCGCCACACACCCAATATACTCCCCCCATCTCCCCGTCACACCCCACACACACTAGACTATACCCCCATCTCCCTTACCCACCGACACACCCCTCTTACTCCCGCCCATCGCATCCTTACCACCACACACAACCTTCTCTACCTCCCCCCTGCTCTTCCGTACCGACCCATGCCCCACTCTCACTCCCCCCTCTCCTACCGCCCCCCACACCACTAGACCTAATCTCCCCCCCCTCCTACCACCAAACCCCCATCTGCCGTACCAACACACCACCTAACTACCACCCCATCTCCGTATACCACCCAACCAGCTGACTTTATACCCCATCTCCGTACCAACCCACACCACTAACAACCCCCATCTCCGTAACCACACCACACTAACTAACCCCCATCCATCCGTAAACACCCACACACACACCTTCCTACTATATATACCCCCCATCTCCTACCACCACACACAACCCTAGACACGCCCCCCCCGCATCTCCTTACCAACCCCCCACACTAGACTATACCTACCCTCCCAATCTCTACCTGAAACCACCCACCCGCCTGTATACTACCCCCACCCCCCTCGTCCCTTCCCCCCCACACACTACGACTATATACCGACCCCCATCTCTTACGCGCCCCCCCACACCCACTCTCCTGCCGCGTCCATCATCCGTTCCCGCCCCCACACTCTCCTCCCAGGAGACTCCACCTGGCATACCCCCATCCTCCCTTACCCCCACCCCCCCCTCACTACCGCCCCCTCTCCTTTTACCCCACACCAGGCACACTACCTCCCTCCCTCCATCGCCAGTCCTATCCTCCCGCCCATCTCCTTCCCACCCCCCCGACCCCCACCCTCTCCTACCACCCCATCTCCTTCTCCCCCCCCCCCTCTCCTCCCGCCCCTCTCCTTCAAGGATCACCCCCCCGAGGCCCACACACCCTCTCCGTCTCTCCCCCTCCTCTTCCTTGGCCGCGTTCCCCCCACACACTAGCCTACCCGCCATCTCCGTACCCCACCACACCCACTATGACTGCCCCCATCTCCGTACCCCACACACAACACCTAGACTGCCCCCATCTCCTGACCACCCACCACACTAGACCCTACCCCCATCTCCGTCCCCACTCACACACCTAATACTGCCCCCATCTCTCCGTACCCCACACACCCACACTAATACTGGCCCCCACTCTTTTTCCTTACCACACACAACCCACACACACACTATCCCTGCCCCATCTTCCCCGTACCCCCCAAAACACCACACCACTCTGACTACCCCCATCTCCTTACCCACCCACACACACTAACTATTACCCCCCATCTCCTTCCGACACACGACATCACTAGACTACCCGCCCCATCTCCGTACCCCCACACACACCTAACTGCCGCCCAGCTCCGTACCCCACTACACACACACTAGACCTGCCCCATCTCCGTATCCCCACCACACACCCACACACACACTAGAACTGCCCCATCTCCGTTACCACACACACACACACTAGACTACCCCCCCATCTCCGTACCACACACATCACACACAACACTATACTATACCCCCCCCATCTCCGTACCCCACACACACACCCCCACCTAGACCTACCCCCATCTCCGTAACCACACGCCACAACGACACACACACACACCACCATCACTTACTCCCCCCCTCTCCGTCACCACACCCCAACACCAACCACACACCCCCCCACACACCACACTAACTCCCCCAGTCTCCTTCCCCCCCCCCACCCCCGACCCACACAACCCACCCCCAGCACACTATACTAATTAACCCCCCTCTCCTTCCCACCCCCCCCACCCCTACCTCCTACCCCATCGTTATCTCCTTCCCACCTCCGCCACACCGTTTCCCTCTCCCTACCCCCCCTCTCCTTCCCCCCTCCCCCGCCCTCCACACCCACTCCCTCCCGCTACTTCGCCCCCGTGCCTTCCTTCCCAGCACCCTCCAACATCCCCGTTCTCTCTACCTCAGACCCCCCCTTTCTCCTTACCCGCCCCCCCCCTATTCCTTACCCCCTCTCTCCTTACCCCCCCACCCACTACTCCCTCCTCCCCCCCTCTCTTTCCCCCCCCCCCCACAATTACCTCCGACTATCCCCCCGTCTCCATTCCCCCAACCACACTAGACTACCCCCATCTCTGTACCTACACACACACACAATAAGACTAATATTATATAGATACCCTACCCCCATCTCCGTACTTCACGCACACACTAGACTACCCCACTCTCCGTACCACACACACACGACACTATACTACCCCCCATCTCCTTACCCCCACACAACACACAACTAGACTCTACTCTCCCCAATCTCGTACCCCACCCACCACACACTCAGACTTTCCCCAATCTCCTTCCCCCCCACACACACCCTAGACTACCCCCCTCTCCTTACCACACCCCCCCCCACACATCAAACCCTAGAACTACCGCCATCTTCTCCGTCACCTACTACACACAGCACACAGACTATACCCCCATCTCCGTACCACACTCCCACACACTATAGACGTAGAACACCACCTACGCTATCCCCCCCATCTCCGTACCACACACACACACACACACACACACACCTTAGCTATACCACTACCCCCCATCTCCGTACCACCACACACACACACACAACACACACACCCACACTAGACTAACCCCCCTCTCCTTACCCCACACACACACCACTAGTACTAAATACCCCATCATCTTTCTCGTCCACACACAGCACACCACTATACACCCCATCTCTCTCCTTACTCACACCCGACCGCCCTCGCCTTCGACTACCCCCCATCTTGTCTCCTTCCCTACCCACCCACACTAGAGAAAAAAGACCTCCCCCCATCCTCCGTCCCGCCCTGCCCCTCCCCCTACCCCCCTACACCGCACTATCCTACCCCCCCTCTCCTTACCACCACCCACCCCGCCACATCCCCCACTTCCCTCCCCTCTCGCCCCCATCTCCTATCGCTGTCCCCCCAACCCCCCCCCCTCTCCTCCCCCCCCCCATCTTCCTTCCCCCGCCCCATGCACCTCGCTCTCCCCCCATCTCCGTACCACACACACACACGACTATACTATACCCCATCTCCGGACCACACCACACATGTAGACTATACCCCCCATCTCCGTACCACACACACACACACACTAAAACCCCATCTCCTTAACCACTACACACCACACACTATACTAACCTACCCCATCTCCGTACCACACACACACACACTAGACTACCCCCATCTCCGTACCACACACACACACCCCTAACTACCCCCCACTATCTCCGTACCACCACCCACACACACACCCACACCCACACACATCACACACACACACACCCACACACACACACACACACACATAACTATACCCCCTCTCCCTTACCACACAACCACAACCCCTAGACTAACCCGCATCCTCCTTACTACAACCACACACACAACCCACACACACACACCACCGTCATCCCATCACTAGACTTACCCCCATCTCCTCGCCCAGCTCACACACACACCCCCCAAACCGACACCCCCAGCCCACCCCCAAGCCTCCCCCTATCCCAAATAACCCCACATCTCCTTACCACACCCCACGACCTTGCCCCCGACTATCCTACCGTACCCATCCCTCCCCATCGTCTTTCCACCCCGACCAGCCCCCCCCCCCCGCAACCACCCTCTTCCTCCCCCCCGTCTCCGCCCCCCCCCTCGCCCACACCACCCGATATCCTTCGTCCCCCCCCATCTTACCCGTCCCCCACCCCCCCACCGCGCACCCCCTCTTCCTCCCCCAGCTCCCTACATCATACTACCTATCGGACCACCCTCCCCCCCCCCCACCCTATCCTCCCAACAACCCCCCCCCTCTCGCTTGCCGACCACCCTCCCCTCCCCCCAGTACGCCCCACCCCCGCCTCCTCCCATCCACCTCGGCCTTACCAGACCCCCCCCCCCCCCTTACTCACCGCAACCCCCCTTCATCCTTCCCACCCACACCCCGCGCGCCCCGTCCCCCTCCCCTTACGCCCGCGCCCCCGCCATTGCTAGCCTCTCTCCGGGGATACGCCCCCCTCTCCTTCCCGCCCGCCCCACCCCTCTCCCTCCCGCCCCGCTCTTCTCCGTACCACAACCACACACACACACTTAGACTACCCCCATCTTCCGGACCACACACACACACTATACTATCTATCCCCCACTCTCCGTACCCGCTCACACCCACACACACAGACTTCCCCCTACCTCCCCCCCTCTCTTACCACCCACACACCCTCATCCTTACCCCCCTCGTCCTTTCCCACACAGGCACCACACCCACCCCCCACTATCGCTACCCCCATCTCCGTTCCCACACAACCCACCCCCACACACCCTCTACTACCCCCCCGTCTCCTTACCACACAACACCCACACCCACATACTAAACCCCCATCTCCGTACCACATCACGTTACCATACGACTATATTTTTTAAAACCCGATACCCCCATCTCCGTACCACACACACACACCACCACACTGACTACCCCCATCTCCGGACCCCACATCTACACACACACACTCGACTACCTACCCCCATCTTCCGTACCCCACACACCCAACACACTAGACTACACCCATCTCCGTGCCCTCACCCATCACAGCCCACACTAGACTAACCCCCATCTCCGTACGACCCCCCACACACCCACATCTAACTCTAAGACCCCCCATCTCCTTAACCCCACCCAGCCCCCCCCACCCACTTCCTACTACCCCCATCTCCTTACCACACCATCACACCACACACCCCCTATATCGACTGCCTATACCCCCCTCGTCCATTCTCCACACCCCCCACCCCCCCCTCATATCCTTCTAGACCCCCACTCTCCTTACCCCCAGCGCCCCCCCCCCACCCCCTCTCCTCTCCCTCCCGCGCCACTCTCTTGTCGCCCCGCCACCCCCCCTCCCCAGCACGCCCCCTCTCCTCCCCCCCCTCGTCCTCTCCGTACCACCCCCCCCCAGCCCCCACTCATCCGGTCCATATGGCCCCCCCTCTCCTTCCCACACGCCCCCCCCCCCCCCCCGTCTCCTCCCGGCGCCCTGACTCCGTACCCCCCCACCAAGACCCCCCCCCACCCTCTCCTCCCCCCCCCCTCTCCCGTACCACACACACACACACTAGACTACCCCCATCCCGTCACACACACACACCTAGACTAACCTACCCCTACCCCCATCTCCCCTTCTCTTACCCCCACAGTAAAACACATAGACTAATACCTCCATCTCCGTACTCCCACCCACACAATAGACTATTACCTTACCACTACTCCACTACCCCCATCTCCGTCCACACACAACACAATAACTACCCCCCATCTCCGTACCTACCACACACACCTAGACTGAACCCCCCATCTCCGTACCACATCACACACAATAGCGCTTATAAACCTACCCCCATCTCCTGAACCACACACACACACATAGCCTACCCTACCCACCATCTCCGTACCACACACCACAATATACCACCCCCTCTCCCTTACCACACACACACAATATACTACCTTGTATAACTACCCCCCCCTCTCCGTACCACACACACACACCCCCACACACACACAATATACTATACCCCCCCCATATCCTTCCGCCAATTCCCACACCCACACACCCTAGACTACTCTATACCTACCCCTCTATCTCCGTAACACACACACACCCACTAGAACTACCCCCATCTCCTCCGTACCACAACACACCTAGACTTGACCCCCATCTCCGTACCACCCACACCAATCACTGACTAACCTACCCCATTCCTCCGTACCACACACCTAGACTATAACCCACCCCTCTCCGTATCCACCCACACTGCACACTCACCCTATACTACCGTTACCCCCCATCGCCTTAACCACCTCACCCACCCTGCACTCAACCCATCTCCCGTACACACACAACACACTAGACTACCCCGGCTCTGCCGTACGCACAACACACACACACTAGACTATACACCCCCATCTCCGTACCACACCCATAACACACTAACTAACCTACCCCCATCTCCTTCCACACAACCCTACACTAGTGACGAAACTACCAGTAACCCCATCTTCCTCTCCGTTACAGCAGCACAACACCCAATATACTATACCCCCATTCTCCTTGTACCACACACACACACAATAGCTACCCTAACCCCCCATCTCCTTCCCCACACACACACCACCCTCAGACTAAACCCCCCTCTCCTTACCCCGACCGCACACACACTCTCCTATCCCCCTCATCTCCTTACACACACACCCACCGTACCCTACACACTATACTACTACCCTCCCCCATCGCTCTCCTTACCTTCCCGGCACACATCGCCCCCTCGCCTCTCCCCCCCTCCATCTCCTTCCCCCCCACCGCACCCGAGCCCTCTCCTCCCCCCCATCTCCTCCCCCCGCCCCCCCTTCCTCTCCCCCCATCTCTTCCGCCCACCCACACTATACTCCTCCGCCCCTCTCGAGGGGTTTACTCCCTTCCTCAACCCCCCCCCTATACCATCCCCTCCCTTCTATCATCCTTCCAAACCCCCCCACCCTCTCCTAATCGCTCTCGGGTCCCCCGGCCAGCCCCCCTCCTTCCCCCACCCCAGGCCCCCCATTCTCCTTCCCGCCCCTACCCTTCCCCCCCCCCAGGCCCCTCTCCTTCCCCCCCGAATCAATCCTTCCCCCACGCATCACACACACCGCCCCCACTCGGTTCGCGTCCCTGCCCCCCGCTCGTAGTCCTCCTTCCCGGGTTCCACTCGGCCGCCCTGATTCTCTCCTACTTTCTTCCCCCTCTTCTCAATGCCTAGTCCAACTCGCCCGCACCCCCCACATCGCCTTCCGAAGTCCCCGCGCTCTCTTCCCTCCCCCCCATCTCCCTGCTCCCTTCCCCCTCTCCTTGAGCGCCACCCACCAAATTCCCCTCGCCTCTCCACTGTCCCAGCGCCGCTCTAGTTCATCGCGGGTAAACGGAGGTACGTCGGCTTCCCCCACCGCAGGGGCCCCGCCCCCGCGCCAGGCCCGGCCCCTCTGCTGTAGGCTCTCCTGTCGCTCCCGCCCCGCCGCACCGCATCCTATCCTCCCCCCCTCAGGGCCCTCTCCTTCCCCCCCCCCGGCCCGTCGTCCTCGCCGGCGCGCTCGAGTCACTTTCTCCCCCCCTCCCCACCCCCTCTCCTCTCTTGCCCCCCACTCTCCGTTCGCGCCCCACCGCGGCGCCTCTACTACCCGCCCCTCTCCTTTCCCGCCCGGCCGAGGGCACGGCTCTTCCGCCCTCCCCCTCTCGCGTTCCCATCCACACTCAACACTAGACTACCCCCATCTTCCCGTACCACACACACACACTAGACTACCTCCCTCTTCCGTACCACACACACACCTATACTACCCCCAATCTCCGTACCACACACACAAACTAGACTACCCCCATCTTCTACCGTACGCACACACACACACACTAACAGACTACCCCCCGCCTTTCCTTACCACCACACACAATAGACTCACCCCCATCCCGTACCCCACACACACAATAGACTACCCCCATCTCCGTACCACACACACACACAATGAGACCTATACACCATCTCCTTACCTGACCACAACACACACAAAGAGCTACCCCCATCACCGTACCACACCCAACCCACTAATAGACGACCCCCTCTCCGTACACACACACAATAACCTACCCTCGCTTCTCCGTCCACCATACCACAATAGACTACACCCCCCATCTCCGTAACCAATCACAAACACACACACACAATGACGACCCCCATCTCCGTACCACACACCCACAATAGACTACCCTCCCCCATCTCCGTACCACACATACACACTAATAGACTAACCCTATATCCCCCCATCTCCTCTTACCACAACACCCACACAATAACTACCTAACCCCCATCTCCGTACCACACACCACACAAGAGACTACCCTACTATACCCCCATTCCTTACCACACACCCCAATAGACTACCATATAACACCCCATCTCCGTACCACCCACCCCCCGACCCACCATAGACTTGAACCACCCCGTCCCCCCATCTCCGTTACCCCCCCCCCCCCCCGGCGCCACCCCAATAGCCTCCTCCCCCCCTCCTCCTTCCCCACCCACACACCACACACCATAGAGACCCCCATCCTCTGTACCACACACACACACACACAATAGACTACCTAACCCCATCTCCGTACCACACACACCATCACCCACCATAGACTAACCTACCCCCTCTCCGTACACCACACACAACCACACACAATCTCCTACCCCCATCTCCGTACCCACCCAACCAGCCCCACAATAGACTAACCCCATCTCCCGTATACCACACACACACAACACACACCATATACTACCCCCATCTCCGTACCCCACACACACACACCAACACCATAGACGCTCCCCCCATCTTTCCGTACCCCACACACCCCACATAAGACTACCCCATCTCCGTCCCCCACACCATATACTACCCCCATCTCCGCGTACCACCCCACACGCCACCTGTTCACCACCTCTAACCTCCCTCCCTACCGCCGCCATCCGTCCTTACCCACACCCCGGTGCCGCCCCCAATCTCCTCTCCCTCCCCCTCTCCTTCCCACCCCCCAGCCCACGCCTCCTCCTCTCCCCCTCCTCTCTTTCCCCCCCCACCCCGCCCCTTCTTCTCTCCCCCCCCTCTCCTTCCCACCCGACCCCCCCCTCCCTTCTCCTCCCCCCCTCTCGTTCCCCCCAACCCCCCCCATCTCCTCACCCCGCCCCTCCTCTTTCCCCCCCCCCCCCCCCCATGCTCCTCCCCGTGCCCCCAATCTGTCGCTCCTACCATCTCCCTCTCTTCACCCCCCCCCCCCCCCTCTCCTCCCCCCTCTCCCTTCCCCCCACCCCCCACATCATTCCCCCCCCCCTCTCATTTCCCCCAGGCACCCCGGCCCGGTGGTCCCTCTACCGTCCCCCCCTCTCCTTCCCACACCACACATAGACTAAGACTACCCCCATCTAGCGTTTACCACACACCACAATAGGACTACCCCCATTCTGTGTACCAACCCCCACACACACTAGATACCCCCCATCTCAGTCACAACACACTACAAACAATAGGACGACTACCCCCATCTCCGTACCGCACACACACACAATAGACTACCCCCATCTCCGTACCACACACACACACAATTGTCTGTAAGGTCCCTCAGTCGTTCAGTTAATTTCAAGCACAGACTCCACCACAAAGACCAGGGAGGTTTTCTAATGCCTCGCAAAGACACCTATTACAGTTTGTTCAGAAAATCTTCAGACCCCTTGACTTTTTCCACATTTTGTTACGTTACAGCCTTATTCTAAAATGGATTGAATAATTGTTTTTCCTAAAAAGCAATCTACACACAATACCCCATAATGACAAAGCGAAAACAGGTTTTTAGAAAATGTTGCTAAAAAACTAAAAACGGATATCTTATTTACATAAGTATTCAGACTCTTTGCTTTGAGGCTCGAAATTGAGCTCCGGTGCATCCTGTTTCCATTGATCATCCTTGAGATGTTTCTACAACTTGATTGGAGTCCACCTGTGGTAAATTCAATTGATTGGACATGATTTGGAAAGGCACACACCTGTCTATATAAGGTCCCACAGTTGACAGTGCACATCAGAGCAAAAACCAAGCCATGAGGTCGAAGGAATTGTCCGTGGAGCTCCGAGACAAGATTGTGTCGAGGCACAGATCTGGGGAAGGGTACCAAAAAATTTCTGCAGCATTGAAGGTCCCCAAGAACACAGTGGCCTCCATCATTCTAGAGCTGGCCGCCTGGCCAAACTGAGCAATCAGGGGAGAAGGGCCTTGGTCAGGGAGGTGACCAAGAACCCGATTGTCACTCTGACAGAGCTCCAGAGTTAATCTGTAGAGATGGGAGAACCTTCCAGAAGGACAACCATCTCTGCAGCACTCCACCAATCAGGCCTTTATGGTAGAGTGTCCAGATGGAAGCCATTCATCAGTAAAAGGCACATGACAGCCAGCTTGGAGTTTGCCAAAAGGCACCTAAAGACTCTCAGACCATGAGAAACAAGATTCTCTGGTCTGATGAAACCAAGATTGAACTCTTTGGCCTGAATGCCAAGCATCACGTTTTGAGGAAACCTGGCACCATCCCTACAGTGAAGCAAGGTGGTGGCAGCATCATGCTGTGGGGATGTTTTTCAGCGGCAGGGACTGGGAGACTAGTCAGGATTGAAGGAAAGATGAAAGGAGCAAAGTACAGAGAGATCCTTGATGAAAACCTGCTCCAGAACGCTCAGGACCTCAGACTGGGGTGAAGGTTCACCTTCCAACAGGACAACGACCCGAAGCACACAGCCAAGACAACGCAGGAGTTGCTTCAGGACAAGTCTCTGAATGTCCTTGAGTGGCCCAGCCAGAGCCTGGACTTGAACCCGATCGAACATCTCTGGAGGGACCTGAAAATAGCTGTGCAGCGACGCTCCCCATCCAAACTGACAGAGCTTAAGAGGATCTACAGAGAAGTAATCGCTGCCAAAGTTGCTTCAACAAAGTACTGAGTAAAAGGTCTGAATACTTATGTAAATGTGATATTTCAGGTTTTTTTTCTTTTATACATTTGCTAAAATGTCTAAACTGTTTTTGATTTGTCATTATGGGGTATTGTGTGTAGATTGATTAGGAATAAGGCTGTAATTGATTTAGAATAAGGCTGTAACATAACAAAATGTGGAAAAAGTCAAAGGGTCTGAATACTTTCCGAATGCGCTGTACATTTTAGTCAATTAGCAGATGCTCCATATTTATTTTATCCAGAGTCACTTACAGTAGTGAGTGCATACATTTTCATACTGGTCCCCCGTGGGAATCGAACCCACAACCCTGGCGTTGCAAGCGCCATGCTCTACCAACTGAGCCACACGGGACCATTTGGTATATGGGTGAAAAAAATAATAAAAAGCAGACACTGAATATCCCTTTGAGCATGGTGAAGTTATTAATTAAAATTTGGATGGTGTTTCAATACACCCAGTCACTACAAAGGTACAGGTGTCCTTCCTAGCAATGATCAACAACCAACTTGACAGAGCTTGAATCATTTTTTTAAGAATAATGGGCGAATATTGTACAATCCAGGTATGCAACACTCTTAGAGACTTACCCAGAAACACTCACAGCTGTTATCGCTGCCAAAGGTGATTTCTAACATACTAATCTAATCAAGACACATTCGTTTTTATTTTTCATAAAATGTGTTAAAATCATGGAAATTCTCTTCCACTTTGACATTAGAGGGTTGTTGTCAAAAAGGGACAATTCAATAAATTATAATCCCACTTTTGTAACATAAATGTGTAAAAAGTCGAGGGGTGTGAAATACTTTCTGAAGGCATTGTAGTTGCTAGCTAGGTTAACGTGCCATAGCTGGCCTGGGTTAGCTGGCCTGGGTTAGCTGGCCTGGGTTAGCTGGCCTGGGTTAGCTGGCCTGGGTTAGCTGGCCTGGGTTAGCTGGCCTGGGTTAGCTGGCCTGGGTTAGCCGGCCTGGGTTAGCCGGCCTGGGTTAGCCGGCCTGGGTTAGCTGGCCTGGGTTAGCTGGCCTGGGTTAGCTGGCCTGGGTTAGCTGGCCTGGGTTAGCCGGCCTGGGTTAGCTGGCCTGCTCGGCCGAGACGTGAACCCGCTAGCCTGGCTAACTAGCTAACTAGCTAACTAGCTAACTAGCTAATCAAACCGGCTCTAAAATTACAATAGCATATTGCCACCACAGTTTCATTAAACAGAACTTTATTGCTACCGCTATGTCTATTCGTACCTTGATCGTCAGTATTTGCTACTCTCTGGCCATATTATCTCTAATATTATTTGGAGTCTCATTTTAAATCATGCATGTCAGTGTCCAGGTAATGTTGTTCTGCACTAGGGTGGCTGTCGACTGATGTTGCAGCATCTTTAACCTGATTTGACCTCGCTTTCTGGCAACGGTGTAATTTGATAAACAACTTATTGAAATGCAAACAGCAGATGACGAGACCACACTTTAGGCTGCCGTTGACGGCCATGTTGTTTTAGGCCATTTCAAATAGTTACAATTTCACTTACTTTAAAAAAAAAAAAAGCACTGTAATAATGTTCGGTGGCAGGACTTGTTACTATCACAACATGCTGCAACACAAGACAAGCTATTAACCCTATGATGATGATGACAGATGGTTGAATGAGAATCCTTTTTTTCTCTGTGTTCTAGGTGTGGGTAAAGGGAACGGTAGTGACTTGAAGGTGAAAATCATTGTAAGGAAGGAGCTAGTGTTCCTGGGTGTCTGTGCCAAACAACAGAACTGCACGGTGAGGCACACACAACCGAATGATCGATTGGATTGATTGGTTAATTGATATATTGATCTGTCCCAGGTGTTTCCTGGTGTTGGTAATGATATATTGATGTATTGATCTGTCCCAGGTGTTTCCTGATGTTGGTAATGATATATATATTGATGTATTGATCTGTCCCAGGTGTTTCCTGATGTTGGTAATGATATATTGATGTATTGATCTGTCCCAGGTGTTTCCTGATGCTGGTAACAACGCAGTGGTGATCAGCCTGCAGGAGGGGCCTGTTGTCAGCGGCGACGTTAAGGTCATGTTTGAGTCCTCTGCTGTGAGTACCTGTGGTTGGGGGAAGAATTTAGACGTGACACAAGAGTACCTGTATTCAGTGTAAGACTTTAGAGGTAACACAACTAACTGGAGCTTGTGTTTGGGGGAAGATTTTAAACGTAACACAACTAATGGAAGCTTCTAGTAAGGGGAACATTTTTAAAAGCCATTCGAAGCTGGTGTATAGGGACATATTTCAAATGTAACACGAATACAATTCACACTCACATAGCCCTTTGGTGTATTTTATCTTCAATATATTGTCTTCTAATAATGCTAACTGTATCTTCCACTCCAGGGTCTCCCTAAAGGATATGAAGACTGTCCTTTCTATTTCTGGTTCAACACCTCCTTCATAGAGGACAACAGGTATGGCTGTCCACTCCATCTGTGGGAATGAGCCCTAATACTCCAATGACTCATGAGGTCTTTGCTAATATTGTTCTACTTACCCTACCTTCAGTCTTTAACCCCTAATGTTGTTCTACTTACCCTACCTTCAGTCTTTAACCCCCCTAATGTTGTTCTACTTACCCTACCTTCAGTCTTTAACCCCTAATGCTGTTCTACTTACCCTACCTTCAGTCTTTAACCCCTAATGTTGTTCTACTTACCCTACCTTCAGTCTTTAACCCCTAATGTTGTTCTACTTACCCTACCTTCAGTCTTTAACCCCTAATGTTGTTCTACTTACCCTACCTTCAGTCTTTAACCCCCCTAATGTTGTTCTACTTACCCTACCTTCAGTCTTTAACCCCTAATGCTGTTCTACTTACCCTACCTTCAGTCTTTAACCCCCCTAATGTTGTTCTACTTACCCTACCTTCAGTCTTTAACCCCTAATGCTGTTCTACTTACCCTACCTTCAGTCTTTAACCCCTAATGCTGTTCTACTTACCCTACCTTCAGTCTTTAACCCCCCTAATGTTGTTCTACTTACCCTACCTTCAGTCTTTAACCCCTAATGTTGTTCTACTTACCCTACCTTCAGTCTTTAACCCCCTAATGTTGTTCTACTTACCCTACCTTCAGTCTTTACCCCTAATGTTGTTCTACTTACCCTACCTTCAGTCTTTAACCCCCCTAATGTTGTTCTACTTACCCTACCTTCAGTCTTTAACCCCTAATGTTGTTCTACTTACCCTACCTTCAGTCTTTAACCCCTAATGTTGTTCTACTTACCCTACCTTCAGTCTTTAACCCCTAATGTTGTTCTACTTACCCTACCTTCAGTCTTTAACCCCCTAATGTTGTTCTACTTACCCTACCTTCAGTCTTTAACCCCTAATGTTGTTCTACTTACCTACCTTCAGTCTTTAACCCCTAATGCTGTTCTACTTACCCTACCTTCAGTCTTTAACCCCTAATGCTGTTCTACTTACCCTACCTTCAGTCTTTAACCCCTAATGCTGTTCTACTTACCCTACCTTCAGTCTTTAACCCCCTAATGTTGTTCTACTTACCCTACCTTCAGTCTTTAACCCCCTAATGTTGTTCTACTTACCCTACCTTCAGTCTTTAACCCCTAATGTTGTTCTACTTACCCTACCTTCAGTCTTTAACCCCTAATGTTGTTCTACTTACCCTACCTTCAGTCTTTAACCCCTAATGCTGTTCTACTTACCCTACCTTCAGTCTTTAACCCCCTAATGTTGTTCTACTTACCCTACCTTCAGTCTTTAACCCCTAATGTTGTTCTACTTACCCTACCTTCAGTCTTTAACCCCCCTAATGTTGTTCTACTTACCCTACCTTCAGTCTTTAACCCCTAATGTTGTTCTACTTACCCTACCTTCAGTCTTTAACCCCTAATGTTGTTCTACTTACCCTACCTTCAGTCTTTAACACCCTAATGCTGTTCTACTTACCCTACCTTCAGTCTTTAACCCCCCTAATGTTGTTTCTACTTACCCTACCTTCAGTCTTTAACCCCTAATGCTGTTCTACTTACCCTACCTTCAGTCTTTAACCCCCCTATGTTGTTCTACTTACCCTACCTTCAGTCTTTAACCCCTAATGCTGGTTCTACTTACCCTACCTTCAGTCTTTAACCCCTAATGCTGTTCTACTTACCCTACCTTCAGTCTTTAACCCCCCTAATGTTGTTCTACTTACCCTACCTTCAGTCTTTAACCCCTAATGTTGTTCTACTTACCCTACCTTCAGTCTTTAACCCCCTAATGTTGTTCTACTTACCCTACCTTCAGTCTTTACCCCTAATGTTGTTCTACTTACCCTAACCTTCAGTCTTTAACCCCCCTAATGTTGTTCTACTTACCCTACCTTCAGTCTTTAACCCCTAATGTTGTTCTACTACCCTACCTTCAGTCTTTTAACCCCCCTAATGTTGTTCTACTTACCCTACCTTCAGTCTTTAACCCCTAATGTTGTTCTACTTACCCTACCTTCAGTCTTTAACCCCTAATGTTGTTCTACTTACCCTACCTTCAGTCTTTAACCCCTAATGTTGTTTTACTTACCTACCTTCAGTCTTTAACCCCTAATGCTGTCTCTACTTACCCTACCTTCCGTCGTTTAACCCCTAATGCTGTTCTACTTACCCTACCTTCAGTCTTTAACCCCTAATGCTGTTCTACTTACCCTACATTCAGTCTTTAACCCCCTAATGTTGTTCTACTTACCCTACCTCAGTCTTTAACCCCCTCATGTTGTTCTACTTACCCTACTTCAGTCTTTAACCCCAATGTTGTTCTACTTACCCTACCTCAGTCTTTAACCCCTAATGTTGTTCTACTTACCCTACCTTCAGTCTTTAAACCCCTACTGCTGTTCTACTTACCCTACCTTCAGTCTTTAACCCCCTAATGTTGTTCTACTTACCCTACCTTCAGTCTTTAACCCCTAATGTTGTTCTACTTACCCTACCTTCAATCTTTAACCCCCCTAATGTTGTTCTACTTACCCCTACCTTCAGTCTTTAACCCCTAATGTTGTTCTACTTACCCTACCTTCAGTCTTTAACCCCTAATGTTGTTCTACTTACCCTACCTTCAGTCTTTAACCCCTAATGCTGTTCTACTTACCCCTACCTTCAGTCTTTAACCCCCCTAATGTTGTTCTACTTACCCTACCTTCAGTCTTTAACCCCTAATGCTGTTCTACTTACCCTACCTTCAGTCTTTAACCCCTAATGTTGTTCTACTTACCCTACCTTCAGTCTTTAACCCCTAATGTTGTTCTACTTACCCTACCTTCAGTCTTTAACCCCCTAATGTTGTTCTACTTACCCTACCTTCAGTCTTTAACCCCTAATGTTGTTCTACTTACCCTACCTTCAGTCTTTTAATTACACTTACCCTAACATTCGTCTTTACCCTAGTGTTCTACTTACCCTACCTTCAGTCTTTAACCCCTAATGTTGTTCTATTTACCCCTACCTTCAGTCTTTAACCCCTAATGTTGTTCTACTTACCCTACCTTCAGTCTTTAACCCCTAATGTTGTTCTACTTACCCTACCTTCAGTCTTTAACCCCTAATGTTGTTCTACTTACCCTACCTTCAGTCTTTAACCCCTAATGTTGTTCTACTTACCCTACCTTCAGTCTTAACCCACTAATGTTGTTCTACTTACCCTACCTTCAGTCTTTAACCCCTAATGCTGTTCTACTTACCCTACCTTCAGTCTTTAACCCCTAATGTTGTTCTACTTACCCTACCTTCAGTCTTTAACCCCTAATGCTGTTCTACTTACCCTACCTTCAGTCTTTAACCCCTAATGTTGTTCTACTTACCCTACCTTCAGTCTTTAACCCCTAATGTTGTTCTACTTACCCCTACCTTCAGTCATTAACCCCTAATGTTGTTCTACTTACCCTACCCTTCAGTCTTTAACCCCTAATGTTGTTCTACTTACCCTACCTTCAGGCTTTAACCCCTAATGTTGTTCTACTTACCCTACCTTCAGTCTTTAACCCCTAATGCTGTTCTACTTACCCTACCTTCAGTCTTTAACCCCTAATGTTGTTCTACTTACCCTACCTTCAGTCTTTAACCCCTAATGTTGTTCTACTTACCCTACCTTCAGTCTTTAACCCCTAATGTTGTTCTACTTACCCTACCTTCAGTCTTTAACCCCTAATGCTGTTCTACTACCCTACCTTCAGTCTTTAACCCTAATGTTGTTCTACTTACCCTACCTTCAGTCTTTAACCCCTAATGTTGTTCTACTTACCCTACCTTCAGTCTTTAACCCCTAATGTTGTTCTACTTACCCTACCTTCAGTCTTTAACCCCTAATGTTGTTCTACTTACCCTACCTTCAGTCTTTAACCCCTAATGTTGTTCTACTTACCCTACCTTCAGTCTTTAAACTCCCCTAATGTTGGTTCTACGTACCCTACCTCAGTCTTTAACCCCTAAGGTTGTTTCTACTTACCCCTACCTTCAGTCTTTAACCCCTAATGGGGTGGTTCTACTTACCCTACCTTCAGTCTTTAACCCCTAATGTTTGTTCTCTTACCCTACCTTCAGTCCTTTTAACCTCTAATGTTTGTTCTACCATTACCCTACCTTCAGTCTTTTAACCCCCTAATGTTGTTCTACTTACCCTACCTTCAGTCTTTAACCCCTAATGTTGTTCTACTACCCTACCTTCAGTCTTTTAACACCCCTAATGCTGTTTCTACTTACCTACCTTCAGTCTTTAACCCTAATGCTGTTCTACTTACCCTACCTTCAGTCTTTAACCCTAATGTTGTTTCTACTTACCCTACCTTCAGTCTTTACCCCCTAATGCTGTTCTACTTACCCTACCTTCAGTCTTTAACCCCTAATGCTGTGTCTACTTACCCTACCTTCAGTCTTTACCCCCTAATGCTGTTCTACTTACCCTACCTTCAGTCTTTAACCCCTAATGCTGTTCTACTTACCCTACCTTCAGTCTTTAACCCCTAATGTTGTTCTACTTACCCTACCTTCAGTCTTTAACCCCTAATGTTGTTCTACTTACCCTACCTTCAGTCTTTAACCCCTAATGTTGTTCTACTTACCCTACCTTCAGTCTTTAACCCCTAATGTTGTTCTACTTACCCTACCTTCAGTCTTTAACCCCTAATGTTGTTCTACTTACCCTACCTTCAGTCTTTAACCCCCTAATGTTGTTCTACTTACCCTACCTTCAGTCTTTAACCCCCTAATGTTGTTATATTTACCCTACCTTCAGTCTTTAACCCCTAATGCTGTTCTACTTACCCTACCTTCAGTCATTAACCCCTAATGTTGTTCTACTTACCCTACCTTCAGTCTTTAACCCCCTAATGTTGTTATATTTACCCTACCTTCAGTCTTTAACCCCTAATGTTGTTCTACTTACCCTACCTTCAGTCTTTAACCCCCTAATGTTGTTATATTTACCCTACCTTCAGTCTTTAACCCCCTAATGTTGTTATATTTACCCTACCTCCAGACTGGTCCTATCTAGAGAAGAACTGGACAACCCCCACAAGGCCAAGACCTGGGATCTGTACAAGGAGGACTTTGGAGTCACCCTGTCTTTCTCTGAACCATGACCTCTAACCTTTAACCCCTGTCCCACTCTGAGCCCTTAACCCCCGGTAACAACCCTGTGTGTGTGTACCAAATATCACCTTATTACCTGTATAGTGCCCTTGGGGCCTGTATAAAAGTAAAGCACTGTATAGGGAATAGGGTACCATTTGGGATGCAAGCCTTCTCTGACCCCTGACCTTTAACCTCTGACCCATGATATCCCTGTCAGACTAAAGGGTCTGCACTTCCTGAACTAGCCAAAGACACTCCACTACCAGAAATGACTGGCTATGTCCCAATCATCTATCCTTCCTCCCGGGGTGTGCACTTGTTCATTTCCTTTCCATCATTTGATAAAGCAAATTACTGGTATAAGAAATATGGTAGAAACTCTAGCCTGTGCCTCCACCAATCCAACGCAGGAAGCAGCGAACGTGTGTACACTTCAGGAGAAAGGAGATATTATTGGGACCGACCCCCTGGTGTCTGTCTGTTTTGCACTGAGCCGTTAGACCACTCTCTGTGGTCAATCTGTGGATCCACTCTGTCATTTTAGCATGATTTTCTATTACATTTCAAACATTTCTGTAAAAAAAAAAAAAGGGATCATTTGGATGTGAGGGATGTTCAACACTAAAGCCTTAAAGATGATTGTTGTGGAGACCTTGAAGAATATGGGCTGGTTTCCCGGACATGGATTAAGCCTAGTCCTGGACTAGGATAATCTGAAACCAGGCCTATAAATTAAACCTTGAATATTATATTCTAATATTCTCCTGTCAATCCAAAGGTGTATACTACAAAGCAAGATCAATAAATTAGCAAACTAAGCCTAAATGATCTGAAATAACTTTTTATTTGTTTAATAAGGATAAACTTGAAATGGGCATGGTCCCATTGACTCAACAACCAGAAACAAATGTCTGAGTTTAGCTTTCTTAATGAAATCAGAAAATCAATAGTTATTTCTGGTTGTTTATCAGTTAGCTGGCTAACTCGTTGAACCAGCTGTGTAGTAGGAGGTCTCTGGACAGTGAAATGGGCGGTAGCAGAGGCAGATTGGGTTTTCTAATTCACTACAATATCACAGTTGTGTTCCAATTAAAAATACACCTACACAGATTTCCATATGTCATGTTTTTTTTCTTCATATTTTACTCCAATAACACATTATACTTGTACATACTATAGATGACAAAAGGGACAATGTTCCTGCTTTCACAGAGACCACATTCACGGTAAACGCTGCATATGTCGGCTCAATCGGAAATTACCTTTTAAAATGTCAATCTCGCTATAACCATTGACTTCCGCGGTCCAGATTTGAATCTAAGCCTAACTTAATACAGTCTAGTCTTTATGAGTGTAATGACAGTGAAACCCATTTAACCAAAGAACCATACGTGTGTTTTTCATTTTCAGATGATTACTGATTTTATTTTTATCATATTATAAGTTTACTGTAATGTCCAGAGTCTCAACAGGCATGGAAGTGACTTGTACATGTTGTCATTTATGTTGTCTGTATGTTAAATGGCATATTATTATTATTATTATTATTATTATTATTAATATAAAGACTGGGTGATTCATAACGACTATACAACTAGAAATATACCGTATCACAACCTTCCAAAAAACTCAGATTCTTCGGTTGAAAGGGTTCTGTTGTAAATGCATTCCTGTGACGACTTCTCGGACCGGAAGGAAGTAGTGTGTCTCGTGACGAGGACGAGGAATGATGTCGCTGCCGTGTTTACCCAGGGTTACTATGGAGACACGTTCAGTAGCCGAACGTTAGCGGACGTTGCAGATAGAAATTCCATGAACAGAGCTGATGTGATTCCTTATTCTGTTCTTTCTGAACATTTCAGGGAGGTTCAGTGAGCCTGACCTCACACTTCACAAATGGCACACTATTCCCTTCATAGTGCCTCAGGGCCCTGGGTTATGTTGTCATTTAGCTAAATGGGGTTATGTAATTCAACTACTGAACAAAAATATATTTTCCGAACCATAAAATTAGCCTAAATGATATAAAAGATCAGAGTTTTTTTTTTCATCAAACAGGCAAAGAGTCAATACAGGACTAAGATTGAATCATACTACACTGTCTCTGACGCTCATCGGATGTGGCAGGGCTTGAAAACTATTACAGACTACAAAGGGAAGCACAGCCGCGAGCTGCCCAGTGACACAAGCCTACCAGACGAGCTAAACCACTTCTATGCTCGCTTCGAGGCAAGCAACACTGAAGCATGCATGAGAGCACCAGCTGTTCCGGATGACTATGTGATCACGCTCTCCGTAGCCGATGTGAGTAAGACTTTTAAGCAGGTCAACATTCACAAGGCCGCAGGGCCAGACGGATTACCAGGACGTGTACTCCGAGCATGTGCTGACCAACTGGCAAGCTTCTACACCTGCATTACTAGCTGTTTGGGGTTTTAGGCTGGGTTTCTGTACAGCACTTCGAGATATTAGCTGATGTAAGAAGGGCTATATAAAATAAAATTGATTGATTGATTGATTGACTGACATTTTCAACATGTCCCTGACTGAGTCTGTAATACCAACATGTTTCAAGCAGACCACCATAGTCCCTGTGCCCAAGGACTCTAAGATAACCTGCCTAAATGACTACCGACCCGTAGCACTGACGTCTGTAGCCATGAAGTGCTTTGAAAGGCTGGTCATGGCTCACATCAACAGCATTATCCCAGAAACCCTAGACCCACTCCAATTTGCATACCGCCCCAACAGATCCACAGATGATGCAATCTCTATTGCACTCCACACTGCCCTTTCCCACCTGGACAAGAGGAACACCTACGTGAGAATGCTATTCATTGACTACAGCTCAGCATTCAACACCATAGTGCCCTCTAAGCTCATCACTAAGATAAGGATCCTGGGACTAAACACCTCCCTCTGCAACTGGATCCTGGACTTCCTGATGGGCCGCCCCCAGGTGGTAAGGGTAGGTAACAACACATCTGCCACACTGATCCTCAACACGGGGGCCCCTCAGGGGTGCGTGCTCAGTCCCCTCCTGTACTCTCTGTTCACCCATGACTGCATGGCCAGGCACGACTCCAACACCATCATTAAGTTTGCCGACGACACAACAGTGGTAGGCCTGATCACCGACAATGATGAGACAGCCTATAGGGAGGAGGTCAGAGACCTGGCCGTGTGGTGCCAGGACAACAACCTCTCCCTCAACGTGACCAAGACAAAGGAGATGATTGTAGACTACAGGAAAAAAAAGAGGACTGAGCACGCCCCCATTCTCATCGACGAACTATCATGGTCCAAACACACCAAGACAGTCGTGAAGAGGGCACGACAAAGCCTATTCCCCCTCAGGAGACTGAAAAGATTTGGCATGGGTCCTCAGATCCTCAAAAAATTCTACAGCTGCACCATCGAGAGCATCCTGACTGGTTGCATCACCGCCTGGTATGGCAACTGCTTGGCCTCCGACCGCAAGGCACTACAGAAGGTAGTGCGTACGGCCCAGTACATCACTGGGGCCAAGCTTCCTGCCATCCAGGACCTCTATACCAGGCGGTGTCAGAGGAAGGCCCTCAAAATTGTCAAAGACTCCAGCCACCCTAGTCATAGACTGTTCTCTCTGCTACCGCACGGCAAGCGGTACTGGAGTGCCAAGTCTAGGTCCAAAAGACTTCTCAACAGCTTCTACCCCCAAGCCATAAGACTCCTGAACAGCTAATCATGGCTACCCGGACTATTTGCACTGCCCCCCCACCCCATCCTTTTTACGCTGCTGCTACTCTGTTAATTATTTATGCATAGTCACTTTAACTCTACCCACATGTACATATTACCTCAACTACCTCAACTAGCCGGTGCCCCCGCACATTGACTCTGCAACGGTACCCCCCTGTATATATAGCCTCCCTACTGTCACTTTATTTTACTTCTGCTCTTTTTTCTCTCAACACTTTTTTGTTTGTTTTATTTTTACTTTTTTTGTTAAAAATAAATGCACTGTTGGTTAAGGGCTGTAAGTAAGCATTTCACTGTAATGTCTGCACCTGTTGTATTCGGCGCATGTGACCAATAAAATTTGATTTGATTTGTGTTGAAACAGAGATGAAAATGCATGTATTTAGATGGCATTCTTTAATTGATCCCTAATATTATTGATCCCCTTCTCTCGATGTATTCTAGTCTGTCCACAACATTCGAATTAAACGTACACCGTATTTAAATGTATGGCTTAAGATAAATGTACTGAAAACAAGATTTTAAATAAAAACTCCACTAGTAAATATGTTGGCCAGCAAGTAGGAGGGATTTCAGTGGTTGAATTACATTTATTCGGAGCACGGAAGGGAACCTGCAAAGCCATTACGCACCTTCATAAGGTAAGTCTGACTATCAACTACTGAGAAATGCATAAGAAAGGTGTGTGTGTGTGTGTTTGGTAACTAAATAATGATGCTAATTATGCTGTGAGGACAAGGAATCCGCTGACACTGTCCTCGATTATAATAGTTTATTATATTGAAGATTTCAGCGCCAATTTACAGACTTCTGCAGACATCTGGAGAACAACCGGCCCAATCTCTGATATGTTGTTACTCTCCCTCCTTTGTCCCAAGTATTTATAATCTGTGACATGATATGGGTGGTTTCCCCTACAGTCCCAGGACGCCACATAACAGACTTCCTCTGCTCTCCAGATGCTTCCTCAAGCTGAGTCAACTTCCTCTAACACACCATTTGCAAACATCAGCAAAGTTATAAATTGTTTAGACACTACATGTGCTTTTGTAAGTCTGAATCGGGCCCTACGTGAATATTAAAATGAACATAATATACTAATTTATCTGCCTTGATTATGAGATCCGATAGGAATTCATGAAACTCAGGGATTAACGATGTACAGTGCCTTCGGAAAGTATTCAGACCCCTTGACTTTTTTCACATTTTGTTACGTTACAGCCTTATTCTAAAATGGATTAAATTTAAAAAATATCCTCAGCAATCTATGCATAATGCCCCATAATGACAAAGCAAAAACAGATTTTTAGAAATTGTAGCAAATTTTATAAAAAATCAAAAACAGATACCTTATTTACATAAGTATTCAGACCCTTTGCTATGAGACTCGAAATTGAGCTCAGGTGCATCCTGTTTCCATTGATCATCCTTGAGATGTTTCTACAACTTGATTGGAGTCCGCCTATGGTATTGATTGGACATGATTTGGAAAGGCACACACCTGTCTATATAAGGTCCCACATGTCAGAGCAAAAACCAAGCCATGAGGTCGAAGGAATTGTCCATAGAGCTCCGAGACAGGATTGTGTTGAGAAATTGCAGCATTGAAGGTCCCCAAGGACACAGTGGCCTCCATAATTCTTAAATGGAAGAAGTTTGGAACCACCAAGACTCTTCCTAGAGCTGGCCGCCCTGCCAAACTGAGCAGTCGGGGGAGAAGGGCCTTGGTCAGGGAGGTGACCAAGAACCCGATGGTCACTCTGACAGAGCTCCAGAGTTCCTCTGTGGAGATGGGAGAACCTTCCAGAAGGACAACCATCTCTGCAGCACTCCACCAATCAGGCCTTTATGGTAGAGTGGCCAGACGGAAGCCACTCCTCAGTAAAAGGCACATGACAGCCCGCTTGGAGTTTGCCAAAAGGCACCAAAAGACTCTCAGACCATGAGAAACAAGATTCTCTGGTCTGAAGAAACCAAGATTGAACTCTTTGACCTGAATGCCAAGCGTCACGTCTGGAGGTAACCTGGCACCATCCCTACGGTGAAGCACGGTGGTGGCAGCATCATGCTGTGGGGATGTTTTTCAGCGGCAGGGACTGTGAGACTAGTCAGGATCGAAAGAAAGATGAACGGAGCAAAGTACAGAGAGATCCTTGATGAAAACCTGCTCCAGAGTGCTCAGGACCTCAGACTGGGGCAAAGGTTCACCTTCCAACAGGACAACGACCCTAAGCACACAGCCAAGACAACGCAGCAGTGGCTTCGGGACAAGTCTCTGAATGTGCTTGAGTGGCCCAGCCAGAGTCCAGACTTGAACCCGATAGAACATCTCTGGAGAGACCTGAAAATAGCTGTGCAGCGACACTCCCCATCCAACCTGACAGAGCTTGAGAGGATCTGCAGAGAAGAATGGGAGAAACTCCCAAAATACAGGTGTGCCAAGCTTGTAGCGTCATACCCAAGAAGACTTGAGGCTGTAATCGCTGCCAAAGGTGCTTCAACAAAGTACTGAGTAAAAGGTCTGAATACTTATGTAAATGTGATATTTCTGGGGGTTTTTGAAATATAAATTAGCAAAACAATCCATAACCTGTTTTTGCTTTGTCATTATGGGTTATTGTGTGTAGATTGATGAGGGGAAAAAACTATTTAGTCCATTTTAGAATAAGGCTGTAACGTAACAAAATATGGAAAAAGTCAAGGGGTCTGAATACTTTCCGAATGCACTGTATCGGGGCCAGGAGGTAAACAGTAGCTAAAAGTAGAATTGAGTAGGCTGCATAGGTTTAATGACTAGAACCTCAAAAGATAAAGTCATTTTTAGTAAATTTAAATTTGGTGGCTTGAATGTTAGCAACACCTCTAGCGTAGCCAGGAGGAGAGGAGAGCCAAGAGGAGAGGAGAGCCAGGAGGAGAGGAGAGCCAGGAGGAGAGGAGAGCCAGGAGGAGAGGAGAGCCAAGAGGAGAGGAGAGCCAGGAGGAGAGGAGAGCCAGGAGGAGAGGAGAGCCAGGAGGAGAGGAGAGCCAGGAGGAGAGGAGAGCCAAGAGGAGAGGAGAGCCAAGAGGAGAGGAGAGCCAGGAGGAGAGGAGAGCCAAGAGGAGAGCCAGGAGGAGAGGAGAGCCAGGAGGAGAGGAGAGCCAAGAGGAGAGCCAGGAGGAGAGGAGAGCCAGGAGGAGAGGAGAGCCAAGAGGAGAGGAGAGCCAGGAGGAGAGGAGAGCCGAGAGGAGAGCCAGGAGGAGAGGAGAGCCAGGAGGAGAGGAGAGCCAAGAGTCTACAGAATACTCTAGCCTACAGTCTACAGAATAGTAGCCTGGTTTTACTCTAGCCTACAGTCTACAAAATAGTAGCCTGGTTTTACTCTAGCCTACAGTCTACAGAATAGTAGCCTGGTTTTACTCTAGCCTACAGTCTACAGAATAGTAGCCTGGTTTTACTCTAGCCTACAGTCTACAGAATAGTAGCCTGGTTTGTACTCTAGCCTACAGTCTACATAATAGTAGGCCTGGTTTACTCTAGCCTACAGTCTACAGAATAGTAGCCTGGTTTTTACTCTAGCCTACAGTCTACAGAATAGTAGCCTGGTTTTACTCCAGCCTACAGTCCTACAGAATAGTAGCCTGGTTTACTCTAGCCTTACAGTCTACAGAATAGTAGCCTGGTTTTACTCTAGCCTACAGTCTACAGAATAGTAGCCTGGTTTTACTCTAGCCTACAGTCTACAGAATAGTAGCCTGGTTTTACTCCAGCCTACAGTCTACAGAATAGTAGCCTGGTTTTACTCTAGCCTACAGTCTACAGAATAGTAGCCTGGTTTTACTCCAGCCTACAGTCTACAGAATAGTAGCCTGGTTTTACTCTAGCCTACAGTCTACAGAATAGTAGCCTGGAGACCAAATATACTGAACAAAAATATAATAAACGCATAATACAACAATTTCAAAGATTTTAATGAGTTCATTTAAGGAAATCAGTTAATTGAAATAAGTAAATTAGGCCCTAATCTATGGATTTCACATGAATGGGAATACAGATATGCATCTGTTGATCACAGATTCCTTTAAAAAAAAGTAGGGGTGTGGATCAGAAAACCAGTCAGTATCTGGTGTGACCATTTGCCTCATGCAGCGCGACACATCTTCTACGGATAGAGTTGATCAGACTGTTGATTGTGGCCTGTGGAATGTTGTCCCACTCCTCTTCAATGGCTGTGCGAAGTTGCTGGATATTGGAGGGAACTGGAACACGCTGTCGTACACGTCGATCCAGTGCATCCTAAATATGCTTAATGGGTGACATGTCTGGTGAGTATGCAGGCTATGGAAGTTTTATTGTTTTATTGTCCCCAGCACAACATTTCATTTACATTTACGTCATTTAGCAGACGCTCTTATCCAGAGTGACTTACAAATAGGTGCATTCACCTTATAGCCAGTGGGATAACCACTTTACAATGTTTTTTTTTTTTTTTTTTGGGGGGGTGGAAGGATTACTTTATCCTATCCCAGGTATTCCTTAAAGAGGTGGGGTTTCAAATGTCTCCGGAAGGTGGTGAGTGACTCCGCTGTCCTGGCGTCGTGAGGGAGCTTGTTCCACCATTGGGGTGCCAGAGCAGCGAACAGTTTTGACTGGGCTGAGCGGGAACTATGCTTCCGCAGAGGTAGGGGAGCCAGCAGGCCAGAGGTGGATGAACGCAGTGCCCTCGCTTGGGTGTAGGGACTGATCAGAGCCTGAAGGTACGGAGGTGCCGTTCCCCTCACAGCTCCGTAGGCAAGCACCATGGTCTTGTAGCAGATGCGAGCTTCAACTGGAAGCCAGTGGAGTGTGCAGAGGAGCGGGGTGACGTGAGAGAACTTGGGAAGGTTGAACACCAGACGGGCTGCGGCATTCTGGATGAGTTGTAGGGGTTTAATGGCACAGGCAGGGAGCCCAGCCAACAGCGAGTTGCAGTAATCCAGACGGGAGATGACAAGTGCCTGGATTAGGACCTGTGCCGCTTCCTGTGTAAGGCAGGGTCGTACTCTCCGAATGTTGTAGAGCATGAACCTACAGGATCGGGTCACCGCCTTGATGTTAGCGGAGAACGACAGGGTGTTGTCCAGGGTCACGCCAAGGCTCTTCGCACTCTGGGAGGAGGACATAACGGAGTTGTCAACCGTGATGGCGAGATCATGGTACAAGGTACACCTGTGTAATGATCATGCTGTTTAATCAGATTCTTGATATGCCACGCCTGTCAGGTTGATGGATTACCTTGGCAAAAGAGAACTGCTCACTAACAGGGATGTAAACAAATTTGCGCACAAGATTTGAGAGAAATAAGCTTTTTGTGCACTTGGAACATTTCTGGGATCTTTTATTTCAGCTCATGAAACATGGGAGCAGCATGTGATGAAATAGCCTAAATGGCGATTTTTTTATGAATTTATTTGCAAATTATGGTGGAAAATAAGTATTTGGTCACCTACAAACAAGCAAGATTTCTGGCTCTCACAGACCTGTAACTTCTTCTTTAAGAGGCTCCTCTGTCCTCCACTCGTTACCTGTATTAATGGCACCTGTTTGAACTTGTTATCAGTATAAAAGACACCTGTCCACAACCTCAAACAGTCACACTCCAAACTCAACTATGGCCAAGACCAAAGAGCTGTCAAAGGACACCAGAAGCAAAATTGTAGACCTGCACCAGGCTGGGAAGACTGAATCTGCAATAGGTAAGCAGCTTGGTTTGAAGAAATCAACTGTGGGAGCAATTATTAGGAAATGGAAGACATACAAGACCACTGATAATCTCCCTCGATCTGGGGCTCCACTCAAGATCTCAACCCGTGGGGTCAAAATGATCACAAGAACGGTGAGCAAAAATCCCAGAACCACACGGGGGGACCTAGTGAATGACCTGCAGAGAGCTGGGACCAAAGTAACAAAGCCTACCATCAGTAACACACTACGCCGCCAGGGACTCAAATCCTGCAGTGCCAGACGTGTCCCCCTGCTTAAGCCAGTACATGTCCAGGCCCGTCTGAAGTTTGCTAGAGTGCATTTGGATGATCCAGAAGAGGATTGGGAGAATGTCATATGGTCAGATGAAACCAAAATATAACTTTTTGGTAAAAACTCAACTCGTCGTGTTTGGAGGACAAAGAATGCTGAGTTGCATCCAAAGAACACCATACCTACTGTGAAGCATGGGGGTGTAAACATCATGCTTTGGGGCTGTTTTTCTGCAAAGGGACCAGGACGACTGATCCGTGTAAAGGAAAGAATGAATGGGGCCATGTATCGTGAGATTTTGAGTGAAAACCTCCTTCCATCAGCAAGGGCATTGAAGATGAAACGTGGCTGGGTCTTTCAGCATGACAATGATCCTAAACACACCGCCCGGGCAACGAAGGAGTGGCTTCGTAAGAAGCATTTCAAGGTCCTGGAGTGGCCTAGCCAGTCTCCAGATCTCAACCCCATAGAAAATCTTTGGAGGGAGTTGAAAGTCCGTGTTGCCCAACGACAGTCCCAAAACATCACTGCTCTAGAGGAGATCTGCATGGAGGAATGGGCCAAAATACCAGCAACAGTGTGTGAAAACCTTGTGAAGACTTACAGAAAACGTTTGACCTGTGTCATTGCCAACAAAGGGTATATAACAAAGTATTGAGAAACGTTTGTTATTGACCAAATACTTATTTTCCACCATAATTTGCAAATAAATTCATTAAAAATCCTACAATGTGATTTTCTAGATTTTTTTCTCATTTTGTCTGTCATAGTTGACGTGTACCTATGATGAAAATTACAGGCCTCTCTCATCTTTTTAAGTGGGAGAACTTGCACAATTGGGGCTGACTAAATACTTTTTTCCCCCACCGTATAAGCTTGGAGGTAAGAAATGGAACAGATTTCTGTGGTGGTGCGTTACATGAGAACGGGATACTCGGGGAGTTCCTACACTTCACAGCAGCTGAAGGTTTGGATGATAGTCGCTGCTGATTCATCTCTGTATTGTGCCTTTTGCTAGAGGAGCTTGATGGGTTACGAAACAAAGGCCTGGGTTACGAAACAAAGGCCTGGGTTACGAAACAAAGGCCTGGGTTGCGAAACATATTTAAAATGACTTGTATAATGTTTCTAGGCTGTAGTCTTTACAATATGATTTCTGTAGGCCTTTAGTGCCCTAAAGCCCTTCTATCGAGAAGCAAAATAAAGAGGCTTAACTGTAGGACTCATGAGACATGAGAAATAAATGCACAATTCTCGTTGTGATGGCGAATATCAGGAGTCGGAGAACCGAGCAGAGTGCGGGGCAGTCCGGTGCTGAAATCTTTTCGTCCGACTTTTGCGGGCTCAGCCAGCGCCGGCCTGCCCGTGGTGCTGAATAATGTAGGCCTATGGTTTCACACTCGCACTTTTCAAACCCATATTTGCCATATATTTCACGTGATATGTGTAGGCTACTATTGTACTACATAATTGGTACGCCGTATACCTCCACTACACTACTTTGACACCCATCAGTGGGGATTAAGAAGTGAATATACCAATGCCCATTGAAAAAAATGTGGATATAACCTCCACTACACCACTGCCCGACATATTTAAGTGAAAATTAGTGCAATCACATTAGCATCATTTAACACAACACAGGGTTAATGTGACCCCCAAAAAAAGTCACAAAGTGCTATACAGAAAACCCAGCCTAAAACCCCAAGCAATGCAGATGTAGAAGCACGGTACCTAGTCAATGTGCAGGGGTACGAGGTAATAACATGGCTATATACACAGGGTACCAGTACTGAGTCTATGTGCAGGGGTACGAGGTAATTGAGGTAGATATGCACATATAGGTCGGGATAAAGTGACTCGGCAACAGGACAGACAATAAACAGCAGCGTACGTGATGAGTCAAAAGAGTTAGTGCAAAAAGGTTCAATAGTTAACCAATAGTGACCCGGACTAACGCTTTGAATCCATTGAATCAGCTAACATAAACCTGGTCTACCAAGGCAGGAAGGAAAACATTAAATCATTATACATAATACCATGGTGGGTATGAATACACTGTCCATACCACTTTTCCATTGATCACTGTAGAGGGGAAGACTCAGCAGTGTTGGTTGTGTGGTGACATGCTCACCATGACCATGCTGGACAATGGTGAGCTAACTGGGCTGTGGAAGTCCAAGCTTTAGCCATGCTAGCATCCTCGTGGGCTGACATGCTAACCTCCTCGTGGGCTGACATGCTAGCATCCTTGTGGGCTGACATGCTAGCATCCTCGTGGGCTGACATGCTAACCTCCTCGTGGGCTGACATGCTAGCATCCTTGTGGGCTGACATGCTAGCATCCTCGTGGGCTGACATGCTAACCTCCTCGTGGGCTGACATGCTAGCATCCTCGTGGGCTGACATGCTAACCTCCTCGTGGGCTGACATGCTAACCTCCTCGTGGGCTGACATGCTAACCTCCTCGTGGGCTAACATGCTAGCATCCTCGTGGGCTGACATGCTAGCATCCTCGTGGGCTGACATGCTAGCATCCTCGTGGGCTGACATGCTAACCTCCTCGTGGGCTGACATGCTAACCTCCTCGTGGGCTGACATGCTAGCATCCTCGTGGGCTGACATGCTAACCTCCTCGTGGGCTGACATCCTAACCTCCTCGTGGGCTGACATGCTAACCTCCTCGTGGGCTGACATGCTAACCTCCTCGTGGGCTGAGATGCTAACCTCCTCGTGGGCTGACATGCTAACCTCCTCGTGGGCTGACATGCTAGCATCCTCGTGGGCTGACATGCTAACCTCCTCGTGGGCTGACATGCTAGCATCCTCGTGGGCTGACATGCTAACCTCCTCGTGGGCTGACATGCTAACCTCCTCATGGGCTGATGATGACTGACAGATTAGGCTGATGAAGATGACAGATTAGGCTGATGAAGATGACAGATTAGGCTGATGAAGATGACAGATTAGGCTGATGATTGAGAAGGTGTTGTCGGTTGTGTGTTCATCCTTCATATGTGGCTTTTTGAAAATGCTCATGAGTGAACTTTGCTTTGCCATCATTTGTGACTGGCTAACACTAGATCGCTATAGCAAAGAGGGTCAAAAACAATTGATGGGATCTTTTTGTCTGTAAAATTAATAATGTGCGAGCTGTTGGCTAGAGTGCATGTGCCAAGACCAGAGTGGGCACATTTGCTATTTAACGCAAGTTGTGACAAAACTATTGGTAGATTAGAAAATGCGATGGAAACGCATTGCACTTTACATTTTTGTCAAGGCATATGAACTCACAGGTTATAGAGCAAACAACGCAATTATCACAACACATAGGTTTGTAATATTTAAAAAAAAAATCTGGATTGGCTTCCCTGGTGATTTTACCCACGCACCGCTACTGACCTGATATTTAAAACAAACAGTATTGGAATCACCACGGTCACAATTACTACTGCTACTTGAATGAAGTAAAATGGCATTACTGTCAACTCTGTCAGAGTGCTGTAAGATCTGATGGAATGGTTGTTTTTAATTGGAGATTTTTAAATGAATCATTTTCCATATTTTACAAATGTTTGCAGTGAGCAAAAATGTCTGTTCTGAGTATCTGTCAACTCCGTCACTGATGGAGTCACTTTTTTTGGTCAATATTTTTGAAAAAGTAAATGTAATCACTGTTCTGCAACATATGCTTAAACAATTGAAGTATTTGCAGTGTTAGACCTAAGTGATAATGTGTGCTTTATAAATAACGTCCCAAATGAAGAAAAACATGCCAAAATCCTAATGAAATGTAATAGTGCTATAAAACAAAAATGTTGATCTCTATTACATATTTGAATAATTTAATGTAAGAATTAAAACAAGCAATGCCTTTAAAACAATTGTTTGACAATAAAGTACTTTATATATGTCATGTCTTTTTCAGAGGGGGGTTACAGGTACAGATTAAAAATAAAATAACCCCTACCCACTCGAAAGAGTCAGGATTCCACAAGCCTCTCGTTCACCAAAGGGGGCTTATTGGCCCCTGTCATTTGTGACCGAGACTTGTAAACGTGGGCTTTAAAACAAAATGTACATTTATTGCCTACAAATACTATTATTTCTTGATCCATTTGAAACGCGGTCTAGATGTGGCAGCAACCGGACTAGATTGTGAAGGACTCTTGGCGGAATGCGGTGAGGGTGATAAACACGAGCCTGGCTGACTTCGAGCTGGTGTCGGACCAGATAAGCAGGTCGTTCGATCAAACACATTTGATCTCGAGTTCAATCCGCAGAGGCTGTGTATCTTTTGGCTCTACACAGTGGTGTCCATAACATTCAATTCATTGCAGTCATTATTGCACCATGACATCAATTGTCAGTTCTAAACATGAATTTGTCTTCGCATGTGACAGTTAATAATAATAATAATAATAATATGCCATTTAGCAGACGCTTTTATCCAAAGCGACTTACAGTCATGCGTGCATACATTTTTTGTGTGTATGGGTGGTCCCGGGGCGTTACAAGCACCGTGCTCTACCAGCTGAGCTACAGAGGACCACCAGTTGAGGGTCGGCGCACGTCTCTGGAGCCACGGAGTGTAGTAACCCTGCTGCAGGGCTCACTGCACTAGCAGGTCAAACTGATGACTCAAATTAACCAGTCACTCAGAAAAACAACTCGAGTCAGTAAAAAAAAAGTAGTTATTGCGAACTGCACATCACTACTCGAATAGCAGTAATTGAGAAGCCTGTGCTTCAGAGGCTACTTGTTGTGTATGTACCGACGTGTGGAACTGATAGATTTAAAAACATTAACGTGTAGTGTGTGCGTCTATGTAAAGTCTTGTCTGTGATGTATTCTCCGTTAAATGTAAATATGTCGTACCCAAGTAAGACGAGTTGTCGCCATTTGGCGTCTGCTAATGGGGATCCTAATAAATTCAAATCAATTTAGACAAACCACAGGAGGCTAGAACCAGCAGCAACTATTTGATGAAGGCTGAAACGTTTAATAGTTGTATCAATACATTAAATGGTGAGCTAGCGTTGCCCTTTTTCAATGATATTTTTTTAAGTTACACCTCGATTCACATCGGTTGAGCACCCTCCACTTGTTTCCACTCACTGGGTCAGAAAGGTAAAAGAGCAACACATTAGTCAATCTCAAAATGCATCTTTATTCACAATATTTCTTTATACAATATATTCATCTTTTTAATAATTACAAGTGTGTTACACACAGGACAATCCACACCAGACAAATTAAAAGTGCAGAATGAGAGCGGGAAGTATTGCTGTACATTCTCAAAAATCACCAGTTATTAATTTCACAACATGTGCATCAAACAACTCACTGACGGCAAACACAGAGCTGAAATGGTTCAATACAAATCTGGACGGCCAAGGCGCTTCAACAGTTTCTAAACAGCTCTCCTTCCAGACCTCTCTACCCCTCTCTCTCCTTCCAGACCTCTTTCCCCCCTCACTCTCCTTCCAGACCTCTCTCCCCCTCACTCTCCTTCCAGACCTCTCTCCTTCCAGACATCTCTCCCCCTCACTCTCCTTCCAGACCTCTCTCCTTCCAGACATCTCTCCCCCTCACTCTCCTTCCAGACATCTCTTCCCCTCACTCTCCTTCCAGACATCTCTCCTTCCAGACCTCTCTACCCCTCACTCTCCTTCCAGACATCTCTCCCCCTCACTCTCCTTCCAGACATCTCTCCCCCCCTCACTCTCCTTCCAGACATCTCATCCCCCCTCACTCTCCTTCCAGACATCTCTCCCCCCTCACTACTCCTTCAACATCTTCTCCCCCTCACTCTCCTTCCAGACCATCTACCCCCTCCCTATCCTTCAGACATCTCTCCCCCCTCACTCTCCTTCCAGACCTCTTCCCCCCCCCCCCCCCCCCCTCACTCTCCTTCCAGACATCTCTCCCCACTCACTCTCCTTCCAGACCTCTCTCCCCTCACTCCCTTCCAGACATCTCTTCCCCCCTCTCTCTCCTTCCAGACATCTCTCACCCCCTCTCTCTCCTTCCAGGACATCTCTCCCCCTCACATCTCCTTCCAGCATCTCTCCCCCCTCACTCTCCTCCAGACATCTCTCCCCCCTCACTCTCCGTCCAGGACATCTCTCCCCCCCCCTCACTCTCTTCCAGCAGACAGTCTCTCCCCCCTCACTCTCCTTCCAGACATCTCTCCACCCCCTCACTCTCCTTCCAGACATCCTCTCCCCCCTCACTCTCCTTCCAGAATCTCTCCCCCCATCACTCTCCTTCCAGACATCTCTCCCCCTCTCTCTCCTTCCAGACATCTCTCCCCCCTCACTCTCCTTCCAGACATCTCTCCCCCCTCACTCTCCTTCCAGACATCTCTCCCCCCTCACTCTCTTTCCAGACATCTCTCCCCCTCTATTCACCAAATTCTGCTTAGCCAGTCATTCTAAATGCCCTGGACTCAGAAAGCATTGACACATTCAACTCTAGGTACAGAACAATAGCCAAGGCATCTCGCCAACGTGTTGAAAGCTATTAGGCGAACACTATCAACATCAATGCAATGTTTGGAAGACTTCACTATGAACACTTCAGACCACCTCAGGACTCCGTCAACTCCTCATTGAAAAGAGACTCAACATGACAATGTTCTGCGTTGTCTTTGAAAAGAGACTCAACATGACAATGTTCTGCGTTGTCTTTGAAAAGAGACTCAACATGACAATGTTCTGCGTTGTCTTTGTAAAAAACAGGTTTTCTCCATTATTGCATCTTCGCTAGCAGCAAATGTCCTCTGACTGACAATGCAGACACTGGATTGGACAGACAGGTTGAGGCCCGGGTATGACCAGAACCAAAAGATCCAGGCCATCAACCAGTGTTCCATGACGTTCTATTTAGCCAGAATCACATTCAATGTCTTGAACAGTTGGCGACAACATGGCCGACATTCAAACTAAGTTAACCAAACTCTACACCTACACATTGCCTATCCCAGGGCCAGCACCCTGCCCTAACCCCCCGCCCCCTGCCCTAACCCCCCGCCCCCCGCCCTAACCACCCGCCCTAACCCAGTTCAACACAGTGTCTTCCTAACAGCTCTAACCATATCTCTCCTGAACTGCATCAGATCACACTGCTCCAGCTCATCATATCTGCCTGAACGTAGGAAACAGAGGACGGTGGTTTTACAGGCTTCTTTACAGGGCTCTGACACGTGGCCTTTATGTCTGAGGTACCAGAACCGCTGGAACACACGGTCGTCCTGGAGGAAGGTCCGGATCAGCCCGTCCCAGTCCGACGGGAACAGGGAGGAGACGCCGTAGGCTTCCGACGCGCGGTAGAGGAGGGTCCATTTGGGGTTGGGGTCAGGGTTGGGGTAGAGGGGGAGTTGTGAGGTGGTGGGGAGCAGGGAGGAGACTCCTTCAGGCTGTCGGTTAGCCTCTGTAAGGTTTAGGATGTACGTCTCATGGTCCAGAACGAACCGAGAACTGCCCTTGTAGTTACCGTCAACCAGGTAGACCCGGTAACCTGGCAACCAGAAACAACATTTAGAGAAGTTGTACGGAAAATGTTTGAAATGTTTCTAGAACATGACTATACAACAGTTTCATGAGGTCTTGTCCTCTGACAGAGTAGAAGAGACCATACATTCTGATTTAGGGGGGGTGGGGTGTTATAACAGAGGTGAGATTAGGACAGGGGTCTGGGATAGGCAATCGGTGGGTATAGAGTCTGTCTGACATGGGGTTTGAGGTTGTACGCGCACGTCTATGTGCACGAGTGATAACTGTAAAAGTATCTGACCTGGGTTGAGGTTTGTGTGCCTGGGTTGAGGTTTGTGTGCCTGGGTTGAGGTTTGTGTGCCTGGAAAGAGGTTTGTGTGCCTGGAAAGAGGTTTGTGTGCCTGGAAAGAGGTTTGTGTGCCTGGAAAGAGGTTTGTGTGCCTGGGTTGAGGTTTGTGTGCCTGGGTTGAGGTTTGTGTGCCTGGGTTGAGGTTTGTGTGCCTGGGTTGAGGTTTGTGTGCCTGGGTTGAGGTTTGTGTGCCTGGGTTGAGGTTTGTGTGCCTGGGTTGAGGTTTGTGTGCCTGGGTTGAGGTTTGTGTGTGTGTACCTGGGTTGAGGTTGACATAGGTGGTGACGGAGGGAGCGACGAAGGCCACGCCCACAGCCCTCGTCATCGTCTCCTCGTCATAAAACATCTGGAACTCATCCATGTGGGTGTGGCCAAAGAACTGACCCGTGATTGTACCCTCATACCTGGACACGGACGGATACACATATTAAATCTCCCACAGTAGAACAATTCTGATCCGATCCTGAACTTACATCAGTCAGAGAGAACTAGTTCTTAAACCTCTCCTCAGGGAAGACCACTATTTTGTTGTAGCTCACCTGATTAATCAACTCAAGGGCTTGATGATTAATTGACAAGTTGAACCAGGTGCGTTAGCTCTGGAATAGATCGAACACATGGAAGGGGGTCCCTGAGGAGAGGTGTGAGAACCAGTGAGAGAGAACTGAATGTCGTCTGGAGTCCACATGACGATATAAAAAAATTAACTGACTGATTGGTTCCAGTCTGGGGTTATATACACTGAACAAAAATACAAAACACAACATGTAAAGTGTTGGCCCCATGTTTCATGAGCCGAAATAAAAATATCAAATTTTCCATACGCACAAAAATATAATTTCTCTCAAATGTTGTGCACAAATTTGTTTACATCCCTGTTAGTGAGCATTTTTCCTTTGCCAAGATAATCCATCCACCTGACAGGTGTGGCATATCAAGAAGCTGATTAAACAGCGTGATCATTACACAAGTGCACCTTGTGCTGGGGACAATAAAAGGCCACTCTAAAATGTGCAGTTTTGTCACAACACAATGCCACAGACTTCTAAAGTTGAGGGAGCGTGCAACTGCTGACTGCAGGAATGTCCACCAGACCTGTTGCCAGAGAATGTAATGTTCATTTCTCTACCATAAGCCGCCTCCAACGTAGTTTGAGAATTTGGCAGTACGTCCAACCGGCCTCACAACCGCAGACCACGTGTAACCACGCCAGCCCAGGACCTCCACATCCAGCTTCTTCACCTGCGGGATCGTCTGAGACCGGCCACCCGGACAGCTGATGAAACTGAGGAGTATTTCTGTCTGTAATAAAGCCCTTTTGTGGGGAAACACTCATTCTGATTGGCTGGGCCTGGCTCCCCATTGGGTGGGCCTACGCCCTCCCAGGCCCACCCATGGCTGGGCCCCTGCCCAGACATGTGAAATCCATAGATTAGGGCCTAATGAATGTATTTAAATTGACTGATTTCATTATATGAACTGAGAGTAAAACCGTTGAAATTGTTGCATGTTGCGTTTATATTTGTGTTCAGTATATATTGAAGTGACAGTAGATTGTTCCAGTCTGGGATCATGTAGTGGCTACCAAGGAAAAGAGGACTGTTATATGACCACGTAGACACTAGCCCTTCCCCCCCCGTTGAAAGATTGGTAGAGTTAGTTACTTGACCACTAGACACTAGCCCTTCCTACCGGTTTATGATGTGGAGTAGTTATCAGTTCATGACCACGTAACACTACCCTTCCCTCCGGTTATGATGTTGTAGTATTATCAGTTACATGACCACGTAACACACCCCTTCCTTACCGTTTGATGTGGTAGTAGTTATCAGAACATACCCGTAGACATAGCCCTTCCTACCGGTTGATATGTGGTAGTAGTTATCAGTACATACCACGTAAAACATAGCCCTTTCCCACCGGTTGATGTATGGTAGTAGTTATAGTTACATGACCACGTAGACACTAGCCCTTCCTACCGGTTTTATGATGTGTAGTAGTTTATCGTTTTCATGACCAGTAGACACTAGCCCTTCCTACCGGTTGATGATGTGGTAGTAGTTATCAGTTACATGACCACGTAGACACTAGCCCTTCCTACCGGTTGATGATGTGGTAGTAGTTATCAGTTACATGACCACGCAGACACTAGCCCTTCCTACCGGTTGATGATGTGGTAGTAGTTATCAGTTACATGACCACGCAGACACTAGCCCTTCCTACCGGTTGATGATGTGGTAGTAGTTATCAGTTACATGACCCAGTAGACACTAGCCCTTCCTACCGGTTGATGATGTGGTAGTATTTATCATTTTACATGACCACGTAGACACTAGCCCTTCCTACCGGTTGATGATGGTGTAGTAGTTTTTCAGTTACATGACCACGCAGGACACTAGCCCTTCCTACCGGTTGATGATGTGGTGTAGTTTTAGTTACATTGCCCCAACGCAGACACTACCCCTTCTTACCGGTTGATGAGTGTGGTAGTGTTATCAGTTACATGACCACGCGACACTAGCCCTTTCCTACCGGTTATGGATTTTGGTAGTAGTTATCAGTTACAGACCACGCAGACACTAGCCCTTCCTACCGGTTGATAATGTGGTAGTAGTTTATCAGTTACATGACCACGCAGACACTACCCTTCCTACCGGTTGATGATGTGGTAGTAGTTATCATTTACATTGACCACGCGGGACACTAGCCCTTCCTACCGGTTGATGATGTGTAAGTAGTTATTTATCAGTTCCCATGACCACGCAGACACAAAGCCCTTCCTACCGGTTGATGATGTGGTAGTAGTTATCAGTTACATGACCAACGCAGACACTAGCCCTTCCTACCGGTTGATGATGTGGTAGTAGTTATCAGTAAAATGACCACGTAGCCCACTACCCTTCCTACCGGTTGATGATGTGGAGTAGTTACAGTTACATGACCACGCAGAAAATAGCCCCTTCCCTACCGGTTGATGATGTGGTTGGTAGTTATCAGTTTCAGCCCCACGCAGACACTAGCCCTTCCTACCGGTTGAGAATGTGGAGTAGTTATCAGTTACATGCCCAAACGTAGACACTAGCCCTTCCTACCGGTTGATGAGTGGTAGTAGTTATCAGTTACATGCCCCACGCAGACACTAGCCCTTCCTACCGGTTGATGTTTGTGGTATAGTTATCAGTTACATGACCACGCAGACACTAGCCCTTCCACCGGTTGATGATGTGGTAGTAGTTATCAGTTACATGACCACGTAGACACTAGCCCTTCCTACCGGTTGATGATGTGGTAGTAGTTATCATTTTACATGACCAGTAGACACTAGCCCTTCCTACCGGTTGATGATGTGGTAGTAGTTCCAACTCCAGCTGCTCAAACAGAGACCAGGGGGGATGTGACCAATGATGTGGACCTGAGACAGACAGACAGACAGGAGGGGGGACCAGACAGACAGGAGGGGGAGAGGGACGGGACAGACGGAGGGGGAGGGACAGACGGGGGGGGAAAAGGGACAGACAGGAGGGGGAGAGGACAGACAGGAGGGGGAGAGGGACGACGACAGGAGGGGGAGGGGGACAGACAGACAGGAGGGGGAGAGGGACAGACAGGAGGGGGAGGGGAAACAGACAGGGGGGGGGAGAGGGACAGACAGACAGGAGGGGGGGAGAGGGACAGACAGACAGGGGGGGGAGAGGGAACAAAAGACAGGAGGGGAGGGGGACAGACAGACAGGGGGGGGAGAGGGCCCGACAGACAGGAGGGGGGACAGACAGACAGGAGGGGGGGACAAAACAGACAGGAGGGGGGGACAGAAGACAGGGGGGGGAAAGAGGGACAGAAAACAGGAGGGGGAGAGGGAACAGAAAGAAAAAGGAGGGGAGAGGGACAGACAGACGGAGGGGGAGAGGGACAGACAGACAGGAGGGGGAGAGGGACAGAAAGACAGGAGGGGGAGAGGGACAGAAAGACAGGAGGGGAGAGGGACAGAAAGACAGGAGGGGGAGAGGGACAGAAAGACAGGAGGGGGAGAGGGACAGACAGACAGGAGGGGGAGAGGGACAGACAGACAGGAGGGGGAGAGGGACAGGACAGACAGGAGGGGGAGAGGGACAGACAGGAGGGGGAGAGGGACAGACAGGAGGGGGAGAGGGACAGACAGGAGGGGGAGAGGGACAGACAGGAGGGGGACATACAGACAGGAGGGGGAGAGGGACAGACAGGGGGGGAGAGGGACAGACAGGATGGGGGACAGACAGACAGGAGGGGGGACAGACAGACAGAGGAGGGGGGACAGACAGGAGGGGGAGAGGGACGGGACAGGAGGGGAAGAGGGACAGACAGGAGGGGGAGAGGGACAGACAGACAGGAGGGGGAGAGGGAAAAGACGGGAGGGGGAGAGGGGAAACAGACAGACGGGAGGGGGAGAGGGACAGACAAAGACAGGAGGGGGAGAGGGACAGACAGACAGGGGGGGGAGAGGGACAGACGGGGACAGGAGGGGAAGAGGGACAGACAGACAGGAGGGGGAGAGGGACAACAGACAGGGGGGGGAGGGGGACGGCCCGACAGGAGGGGGAGGGGGACGGGCCCAGAAGGAGGGGGAAAAGGGGACAGAAAGACAGGAGGGGGGGGGAGGGGGGGACAGACAGACAGGGGGGGAGAGGGACGGGACAGACGGGAAGGGGGGGGAAAGGGGACAGCCCAGGAGGGGGGACAAGACAGGGAGGGGGAGGGGGAAACAGACAGGGGGGGGGGGGGGGAAAGGACAGGAGGGGGAGGGGGACGGACGGGAAGGGGGGGAGAGGGACGACGGGACAGGGGGGGGGGAGGGACAGACGGGAAAAAAGGGGGGGAGGGGGAAACGGGGACGGGACAGGGGGGGGGAGGAGAGGGAACAAAAAGGGACAGGGGGGGGGGAGAGGGGACCGACAGACAGGAGGGGGGAGAGGGACGGGACAGACAAGGGGGGGGGAGAGGGACAGACAGACAGGAGGGGAGGGGGGACAGAAGACGGGAAAGGGGGGGGGGGGGGAAACGGGACAGACAGGAGGGGGGGGAGGGACAGACGGACGGGAAGGGGGAGGGGGAAAGGGGGAGGAAGGGAACAGACAGACAGGAGGGGGGGGACAGACGGGGGGAAAACAGGACAGGAGGGGGGGGGACAGACAAGGGGGGGGAGAGGGGGAGGGGGGGGGGAAAAAGGGGACGGGACAGGAGGGGGAGAGGGGACGGGACAGGGGGGGGGGAGAGGGGGACAGCAGGGGGGGGAGGGGGAACGGGACAGACAGGGGGGGGAGGGGGAAACCAGACAGGGACGGGGAAGGGGGGGGAGGGACAGACAGACAGACGGGGGGGGAGAGGGGACGACAGACGGGAGGGGGGGGGGGGACGACAGACAGGAGGGGGAGAGGACCGGAAAACGGGAAAGGGGGGGAGGAAGACAGACGGGGGGGGGGGGGGGGAAGAACGGGGGGAAACAGCCAGCAAAGCAAAGACCCCCAAAACAAGAAAAAAAAACCCAAGGGGGAAAAAAACAAAAAAAAAAAAAAAGGCCCCCCCCCAAACCCCCAAACAAACACCAACAAAAAAAAACAAAACCCCAAACCCCAAACCCCCAAAAAAAAAAAAAAAAACCCCCCCCCCCTAAAAAAAAAAAAAAAAAAGGGGGGGGGGGGGGGGGGGGGGGGGGGGGTTTCCCCCCCCCCATATTTTTCTTGGGCATTTAAATAAAATTAGATTGAAAGGACCTAACTTTAAATTACCAAATTTTCCCCACCCCCGTGGGGTTTGGGGCTTTGCCCCTCTCTTTTCCCAGTAGTGCGTATTTTGGCCAGCCACCTGGAGTGGGCTCAAAAACCCCCTTCCTCCCAGTAGCCTGCAGTATATTGGCCCGCCACCTGGAGCTGGTCATCTATAACCCTCCTCCCTCCCAGTGCCCCCGATTTTGGGCCAGCCCCCTGGGCGGTATCTATAACCCTCCTCCTCCTCCCAGTAGCCTGCAGTATATTGGCCAGTGGAGCGGTTTTTTTCAATAGCCTGCAGTAATTGCAGCACGGAGCTGGCATCTATAACCCTCCCCCCCCAGAGTGTGGGCCTGCATTTATTTGGCCGCCATGGAGGGGGGTCATCTTTAACCCTCCCCCTCCCTTAGCCGCAGATATTGGCCAGCCAGGGGGGGGAGCTGGTCATCAAAACCCCTCCTCCTCCCGAGCGCATATTTTGGGCCAGCCCACTGGAGCTGGATTTTAAAACCCCTCTCCTCCCAGTGCTGCAGTATTTTTGCCCCACCTGGAGGGCATCTAAACCTCCCCTCCCATAGCTGCAGTATTTTGGCCAGCCCCCTGGAGTGGTCATTATAACCCTCTCCCAGTAGCCCCCAGTTTGGCCAGCCCTGGAGCTGGTCATTAAACCCTTCCTCCCAGTACCCTGCGGGGTTTTGGGCCCGGCACCGGAGCGGTCATCTAAACCCCTCCTCCAGTAGCCGCATTAGGCCGCCCCCCTTTTTTGGGGGTATTAAAACCCCTCCCCCTCCAGTAGCCTGAAAAGTATATTGGGCCGCCCCCTGGGGGGTCTCTATAACCCCCCTCCTCCCAGTAGCCGATATTTTGCCAGCCCCCTGGAGCGGTTATATAACCCTTTTCCTCCCCTCCAGTAGCCCTGCAGTATTGGCCAGCCACCGGAGCTGGTATCTTAACCCTCCTCCTCCCCAGTAGCCGCTTTTATTTTGGCCAGCCCCCGGGCTGGTCATCATAACCCCCCTCCTCCAGTACCCCGCTTTAATTGGACCCCAGGGAGGGTATCTAAAACCCCTCTCCTCCCAAGTAGCCCGCAGTAATGCCTCCCATGAGTGAATTTCCTTTCCTAGTTTTCCTGCATTATTGGCCCCAGCACCTGGAGCTGGTCATTCCCCCTCCCCTCCCCCCAGTAGCTTCAGATTTTGCCCAGCCACGGGCGGTCACTAAAACCCCTCCTCCTCCCAGAGCCGCATTATTGGCCCAGCCACTGGAGCGGCATTAAACCCCCCTCCCCCCAGTACCCCTGAGTATTTTGGCCAGCACGGGAGCTGGCATCAAAACCCCCTCCTCCCCAGTAGCCTGCAGTATATTGGCAGCCACCGGGAAAGTGGTATTATAACCCTCCTCCTCCCCCCAGTACCCCTGCAGAAGGGCCACCCCACCGGAGGGTCTTTAACCCTCCTCTAAAGTAGCCTGAGTATATTGGCCAGAAACCTGGAGTGGAATTAAAACCCCTCCTCCCATCCCGTAGTGCGATTTGGCCAGCACTGGGGGTTTTAAAACCCTCCCCTCCCAGTAGCCCGCGTATTTTGGCCAGCCACGGGGAGCGGCATCCCTTTTTAAAACCCTCCTCCTCCCCCAGGACCCGCGGGGATAGGGGCCAGCCCCCCTGGAGTGGTCATCTAAACCCCCTCCCCCAAAGTAGCCGCAGTTTTTGGGAAAAGAAAAGGAGCTGGTATCAAAAACCTCCTCCTCCCAAGTACCCGGCCAGTTTTTGGGCCAGGCACCTGGAGTGGATTAAAACCTTTCCTCCCCAGAAAGCCGCAGTATATTGGCACCCCACCTGGGGCTGGTCTTTATAACCCTCCCCCCCAGTAGCTAGGAAGGGCCACCCCACTGGAGTGGTTCTTAAAAACCCCCCCCCCCTCCCTTTTCCCCTCGCGCCTTTGTAGTATGGGACAGCCACGGAGTGGTAGAGGGCAGTGAGTGACCATCACCCAGAAATTTTTCCCCGGCACAAAACTCATGTTCAGGGAACACCGAAGACCTGGCTGGACCTCTACCGTGTAGAACCCACCATGCGGATAGAGGGGTGAGGGAGAGGGGTGAGGGAGAGCGAGGGAAACAAATTAGCAGAAATATAAAAGCCTCAATCACAGAGAAATGACACAAACCCAAATGCCCCCGGGCCCCGGTTATGTAAACATCTCTAAAAACCTTTTGTCCCCAAAGGGGAAAAAAAGGGGAGGGGGACTATGGTCGCCCAAGGGGAAATGGAGGGGGACTATGGTCGCCCAAGGGGAAATCGGTCGCCGTCCGGGGACTATGGTCGCCGTCCGTTTGTTAGTAGGCATGTTAGTCACACGTGATCTCATTGACAACTTGGCTGAATAACGAGTCATTAAGATCCAGCAGAATGGCCAGGGGGTCGCTATAGTAACCAACTGAAATCTATTGGGACCCATCAAGTTGAATGTTTTCACTTATTAATTAATGCAAATTTGTTATAAAATTGTCACGAATTGGCCCAAGGGGGGTGTGCTGCATCATTCGTGGGGGGACGACATTGTTTACTATTGCCTTGTTTAGGGGTAAACTACTCCATTAACTAGTTCCTCTGAGTCTGTGACCAGCAACTAACCCATACCCTTTCTGGTGCCTGGCCCAACCTCCACCACCACAGATGGGCCTACAGTGGATTCAGAAAGTATTCAGACCCCTTTACTTTTTCCACATTTTGTTACAGCCTTATTCTAAAACGGATTACATTGTTGTTGTTTTTTTACCCATCGATCTACACACAATACCTCATAATGACAAAGCAAAAACAGGTTTATAAAAAACAGAAATATCACATTTACATAAGTATTCAGACCCTTTACTCAGTACTTTGTTGAATAACCTTTGGCAGCGATTACAGCCTCGAGTCTTCTTGGGTATGACGCTACAAGCTTGGCACACCTGTATTTGGAGAGGTTCTCCCATTCTTCTCTGCAGATCCTCTCAAGCTCTGTCAGGTTGTAATGGGAGCGTTTTCACATTTTCAAGGACATTCGGAGACTTGTCCCGAAGCCACTCCTGCGTTGTCTTGGCTGTGCGCTTAGGGTCGTTGTCCTTCTGGAAGGTTCTCCCATCTCCACAGAGGAACTCTAGAGCTCTGTCAGATTGACCATCGGGTTCTTGGTCACCTCCCTGACCAAGGCCCTTCTCCCCCAATTGCTCAGTTTGGCTGGGCGGCCAACTCTAGGAAGAGTCTTGGTGGTTCCAAACTTCTTCCATTTAAGAATGATGGAGGCCACTGTGTTCTTTGGGACCTTCAATGCTGCAGACATTTTTTGGTACCCTTCCCCAGATCTGTGCCTCGACACAATCCTGTCTCAGAGCTCTACAGACAATTCCTTTGACCTCATGGCTTGGTTTTTGCTCTGATATGCACTCTCAACTGTGGGACCTTATATAGACAGGTGTGTGCCTTTCCAAATCATGTCCAATCAATTGAATTTACCACAGGTGGACTCCAATCAAGTTGTAGAAACATCAAGGATAAATCAATGGAAACAGGATGCACCGGAGCTCAATTTCAAGTCTCATAGCAAAGGGTCTGAATACTTATTTAAATAAGGTATTTGTTTTTTTATTTTGAATAAATGTGCAAACATTTCTACAAACCTGTTTTCGCTTCGTCATTATGGGGTATTGTGTGTAGAATTTTTATTGATTTAATCCATTTTTGAATATGGCTGTAACGTAACACAACGTGGAAAACGGGAAGGGGTCTGAAACTGTCCGAATGCACTGTATGTTTAGCTGATCCAGTCGGGAGGGGGGAGGAGATACCTGGTCAGTTGCACAACTAAATGATATACATTCAACTAAAATGTCTTCCACAGTTAACCCAACCCCTCTAAAATCAGAGAGGTGTGGAGGGGCTGCCTTAAAATGACGTTGACGGCACTGGACCCATGTGTTGCTGGCCCAGACAGGTAGTGTTCCTCTGCCCAGGCGTTGCTGAAGCATGCCAGATCTCACAACGCCTGGATAGGTGTTTTAACATGTCAGCTAACCACATCATGATACTTGCAATCTGGTGCCCAAATGCAGTCATTGAGTCAACTCCCGAGTGGCGCAGTGGTCTAAGGCTGTGCCACTAGAGATCCTGGTTCGAATCCAGGCTCTGTCGTAGCCGGCCGCAACCGGGAGACCCATGGGGCGGTGCACAATTGGCCCAGCGTCGTCCAGGGTAGGGGAGGGAATGGCCGGCAGGGATGTAGCTCAGTTGGTAGAGCATGGCGTTTGCAACGCCAGGGTTGTGGGTTTGATTCCCACGGGGGGTATGAAAAAATAAATAAAAATAATAATAATGTATGCACTCACTAACTGTAAGTCGCTCTGGATAAGAGCGTCTGCTAAATGACGTAAAATGTGACGTGGCACATAACCATTGGTTGATGCATGCAATGTCTGAGCAGGGGAACACAACCGCCACCTCAGCAGAACTACTCCCCACTACAGATGGCTACTCCCCCATCTGGGATCAGTTTCCCGCTAGATACAGATATGGGATCAGCTTTAGTGGGGGGAAAAGCTGACCCAGGATCAGCATCTAGGGGGAACTTCCTACCCTACTCCATCCAACCCTGTAGGCCCATTTGGCTGCTGAGCTAGAAGATTATTCAGTCAATCATCATCATACCTAAGGGTCTTCAGGGCCTGTTCTGGTAACCATGGCGCCCACTCCTCGGCCATGGTGTCATAGAGCCAGCTTGACGACCGGTTGCCATGGACGAACGGCGGGGGGAAACTGTTGACAGGTGTGCTCTCATGGTTACCGATCGCCGGGTACACCTTCACGTTACCTAGGTGACTACAGAGAGAGAAGAAGAATAAGGTGGTCAGTTACCGTTCAACCTGTGTGTGAGATTGTGTATCCCCATGTGTACCTGTGTATCAGTCTGGTGATAACGGAGAGTTCAGACAGTTGTTGATTCCTGGTTTGAGACCAGATGTTATGAGCGGGTATATCTCCCGTCCAGTAGACCCAGTCCCATGGTCCGGTTCTAGCTGCGTTCTCCAACAGGTTCTCCACAGTTCTCAGGGGCAGGTCACATTTACTGTAGGAGCCCCAGAACCCAGCCCCTCTCCGACGCCAGCTGGGAGATCCAGACTCGTTACGACAACACAGCGGGTCCTTACAGTCAGCAGAGCTGCCCACCGCATACTCCTGTTCACAAATAACACCAGTATGGACATTAGATTTATTTATTTATTTGTTATTTGATTAGGATCTCCATTAGCTGTTGCGAAAGCAGCAACTACTCTTCCTGGGGTTGTCATGACATTACAGAACATTAATGATGATTGCCACAATGCTTGAAGCGATCATCTTGCGTTAGTTGAAGCTAAACTTAATGAAATGCCTATAAAGTTATCCCCCCCCCCCCCTTTTAGTTTTAGATGCATTTAAAGATCAGTTTATTTTATTAATTTTTTGATCACCCATTCTAATACTGTTTAACTCCTTATTTAGAATTTCAGTGAGCTCAACTGGCTTTTGGTGCTGACATGCAGAGTGTGAATCATCAGTAATAATAATAATAATAATAATAATAATATGCCATTTAGCAGACGCTTTTATCCAAAGCGACTTACAGTCATGCGTGCATACATTTTTTTTGTGTATGGGTGGTCCCGGGGATCGAACCCACTACCTTGGCGTTACAAGCGCCGTGCTCTACCAGCTGAGCTACAGAGGACCACATCAGCATTCAGTCATTCTAGCTTCTTGTCCAAATAAAGAGTAAGAGCCCAAGGAAGAGCCCTGAGGGACACCGCACATCCCATTGGCCAACGTACAATCACTGGATAATAAACTGGATGATCTCCGTTTGAAGACTATCCGACCAACGGGACATTAAAAACTGTAATATCTTAATGTTGTTTCACTGAGTCGTGGCTGAACGACGACATGGATCTATGCGAAGGGAGATGTGTCCCGCTGAATGAGGCAAAATGGTGGTCACCAATGTTCCCTACATTTTTTCGGCATGGAGCAAATTTCAGGTCTGTTGAGCGCAAACTTGAACGTTGTGAAAGTTCTGTGCAACTGCCAGCGCGCGTTTACTACGAACACTGAGGCTGTACCCGCTTGAAGTTAGTTTTAAACAGTGGCCAAGTAGGCTGCTGTGGCTATTTGATCATAATGTAGGCCTACCAGAGTGGCCTACCTTCAAAAACAATGGAGAAAATGCATCCCATAACATTTTAACATGGAAAATAGCTGTTCTATCATTCAGCCTACAGTAGCAGCCAATGTGTGGTGTTCAATGTAGACCTACATTCCATGAGACTTTTGAAAAAAAAAAAAAAATTGCAGGGCGTGACAACCTGTTTATCCACTTGTCCTTCAGACAAGGTGACTGAAAGTGTTGTTTGATACAAGAAACTACTTCAAAATAAAAATGCATTATTCCCATAACATTATTGCGTTGAATCGATCACAAATAGTGTTAACAGGGGAGTCAAGATCACCGAGTCAAAACGAAATCCGAGATCTACCCAGATTATTATTTTTTAACAGGATTTAAAAACATAAGCCTATGCAACATTAACCAATTAAAAACAGTACTGTACCAATGAGGTTTGTGCAGTAGGCTATAGGTCCAATACATGATCACTGCATATTGGCTTTGCTTCTATTGCCCGGCCAATGCATTGTTTCTGCCATTTCAAAAAATATATATATTTAAATTAAATAATGAGCTTTATATTTTACTGGGCTGATGGTGCCTCCATCTGATGGTCCGTCTCAGTGGAGGGAGAGAGCAGCAGACTAAGGGGTTCGCCTCTCACCAGCCCTCCGCTCTCCCTTTCCTTCGCCTCTCACCAGCCTCCCTCTCGCCTTCCTTCCTCCTCCGCCTCTCACCAGCCCTCCTCTCTCCCCTTTCCTTCGCCTCTCTCACCAGCCCTCCTCTCTTCCCCTTTTCCTCCACTTGCCTCTCACCAAGCCCTGCCTCTGCTCGCTTTCCTCCCCACTGGCCTCTCCACCAGCCCTCCCTCTTCTCGATTTCCTTCGCCTCTCACCAGCCCTACCTCTCTTCCTTTCCTTCGTCCTCTCACCCAGCCCTCCTCTCTCCCTTTCCTTAGCCTCTCACCAGCCCTCCTCTCTCCCCCTTTCCTCCACTTGCCTATCACAGCCCATACCTCCTATCTCCCGTTTTCCTCCTACTGCCCTTCCTCAACCCAGCCCATCCTCTCTCCCTTTCCTTCGCCTTCCTCACCAGCCCTCCGCTCTCCCTTTTCCTCCAATGCTCCTCACACCAGCCCTCCTCTCCCCCTTTCTTCGCCTCTCACCAGCCCTCCTCTCTCCCTTTTCCTTCGCCTCTCACCAGCCCTCCTCTCTCCTTTCCTTCGCCTCTCACCAGCCCTCCTCCCATCTCCCTTTCCTTCGCCTCTCACCAGCCCTCCTCCTCCCTTTCCTCATGCCTCTCACCAGCCCTCCTCTCTCCCTTTCCTTCGCCTCTCACCAGCCCTCCCTCTCCTTTCCTTCCATGCCTCTCACCAGCCCTCCTCTCTCCCTTTCCTTCGCCTCTCACCAGCCCTCCTCTCTCCCTTTCCTCCACTGCCTCTCACCAGCCCTCCTCTCTCCCTTTCCTCCACTGCCTCTCACCAGCCCTCCTCTCTCCCTTTCCTTCGCCTCTCACCAGCCCTCCTCTCTCCCTTTCCTCCACTGCCTCTCACCCTCCCTCCTCCTCCCTTTCCTCCACTGCCTCTCACCAGCCCTCCTCTCTCCCTTTCCTTCGCCTCTCACCAGCCCTCCTCTCTCCCTTTCCTTCGCCTCTCACCAGCCCTCCTCTCTCCCTTTCCTTCGCCTCTCACCAGCCCTCCTCTCTCCCTTTCCTCCACTGCCTCTCACCAGCCCTCCTCTCTCCCTTTCCTTCGCCTCTCACCAGCCCTCCTCTCTCCCTTTCCTTCGCCTCTCACCAGCCCTCCTCTCTCCCTTTCCTCCACTGCCTCTCACCAGCCCTCCTCTCTGCCTCTTCCTCATCTTCCTCTCACCATGCCCACGTCCTCTCCCTCCCCTTTCCTTCCCTCCCTCACCAGCCCTCCTCTCTCCCTTTCTTCTGCCTCTCACCAGCCCTCCTCTCTCCCTTTCCTCCACCTCTCAAGCCCTCCCTTTCTCCATTTCCTTCGCCTCTCACAGCCCCTCTCTCTCCTTTCCTCCACTGCCTCTCACCAGCCCTTCCTCTCTCCCTTTCCTTCGCCTCTCACCAGCCCTCCTCTCTCCCTTTCCTTCGCCTCTCACCAGCCCTCCGCTCTCCCTTTCCTCCCACTGCCTCTCACCAAAGCCCTCCTCTCCCTTTCCTTCGCCTCTCACATCCCTCCTCTCTCCCTTTCCTCCCTCCCCTGCCTCTCACCATGCCCTCCTCTCTCCTCTCCCTTTCCTCCTTCTTCGCTCTCACCAGCCCTCCTCTTCCCTTTCCTTCTGCCTCCCCACCCCTCCTCTCTCTTCCCTTTTCCTCCACTTCCTCTCACCCACCCTCTCCTTCCCTTTCCTCCACTCTGCCTCTCACCAGCCCTCCTCTCTCCCTTTCCCCTTCACTGCCTCTCACCACCCTCCGCTCTCCCTTTCCTTCACCCTCTCACCAGCCCTCCTCTCTCCCTTTCCTCCTGCCTCTCACCAGCCCTCCTCTCTCCCTTTCCTTCCACCTCTCACCAGCCCTCCTCTCTCCCTTTCCTTCGCCTCTCACCAGCCCTCCGCTCTCCCTTTCCTTCGCCTCTCACCAGCCCTCCTCTCTCCCTTTTTCCTTCGCCTCTCACCATGCCCTCCTCTCTCCCTTTCCTCCAACCTTCTTCTCACCATCCCTCCTCTCTCCCTTTCCTCCACGCTCTCACCATCCCTCCTCTCTCCCTTTCCTCCACTCCACTTCCTCTCACCATTTCCCCTCCCCCATCCTCTCTCCCTTTCCTTCGCCTCTCACCAGCCCCATCCTCTCACCCTTTCCTCCACTGCCTCTCCCAGCCCTCCATCTCTCTCCCTTTCCTTCGCCGCTCACCACCCTCCTTCCCTTTCCTCTCTGCCTCTCACCATCCCTCCTCTCTCCCTTTCCTCTGCCTCTCACCACCTCCTCTCTCCTTTCCTTCCCTCTCCACCAGCCCTCCTCTCTCCCCTTTCCTTCGCCTCTCACCAGCCCTTCCGCCTCTTCCCTTTCCTCCACTGCCTCTCACCAGCCCTCCTCTCTCCCTTTCCTTCTCCTCTCACCAAGCCCTCCTCTCTCCCTTTCCTTCCTCCTCTCACCCAGCCCTCCTCTCCCTTTCCTCCACTGCCTCTCACCAGCCCTCCTCTCTCCCTTTCCTTGCCTCTCACCAGCCCTCCTCTCTCCCTTTCCTTCCTGCCTCTCCCCCAGCCCTCCTCTCCCTTTCCTTCCCTCCTCTCACCAGCCATCCGCTTCTCCCTTTCCTCCACTGCCTCTCAACCAGCCCTCCGCTCTCCCTTTCCTTCCACTCTCACCAGCCCTCCTCTCTCCCTTTCCTCCACTGCCTCTCACCAGCCCTCCTCTCTCCCTTTTCCTTCTGCCTCTCACCAGCCCTCCTCTCTCCCTTTCCTTCGCCTCCACCAGCCCGCTCCCCTCTCCCTTTCCACTGCCTCCTCACCACCGCCCTTCCTGCTCTCGCCTTTCCTTCCCTTCTCACCAGCCCCTCCTCTCTCCCTTTCCTCCACTGCCTCTCACCAGCCCTCCTCTCTCCCTTTCCTCGCCTCTCACCAGCCCTCCTCTCTCCCTTTCCTTCGCCTCTCACCAGCCCTCCTCTCTCCCTTTCCTCCACTGCCTCTCACCAGCCCTCCCTCCTCTCCCCTTTCCTCCACTTGCCTCTCACCAGCCCTCCTCTCTCCCCTTTCCTTCACGCCTCTCACCAGCCCTCCTCTCTCCCTTTCCTTCACCTCTCACCAGCCCCTCTCTCCCTTTCCTTCGCCTCTCACCAGCCCTCCTCTCTCCCTTTCCTTCGACCTCTCACCAGCCCTCCTCTCTCCCTTTCCTTCGCCTCTCACCAGCCCTCCGTCCTCTCCCCTTTCCTTCAGCCTCTCACCCCCAGTCCCTCCTCCTCTTCCCTTTCCTTCGCCTCTCACCAGCCTCCTCTCTCCCTTTCCTCCACTGCCTCTCACCAGCCCTCTCCTCTCTCCCTTTCCTCCGCGCCTCTCACCATCCTCCTCTCTCCCTTTCCTATGCCTCTCACCATCCCTCCTCTCTCCCTTTCCTTCGCCTCTCACCAGCCCTCTCTCTCCCTTTCCTCCACTGCCTCTCACCAGCCCTCCGCTCTCCCTTTCCTTCGCCTCTCACCAGCCCTCCGCTCTCCCTTTCCTTCGCCTCTCACCAGCCCTCCTCTCTCCCTTTCCTTCACCTCTCACCAGCCCTCCTCTCTCCCTTTCCTTCGCCTCTCACCATCCCTCCTCTCTCCCTTTCCTTCGCCTCTCACCAGCCCTCCTCTCTCCCTTTCCTCCACTGCCTCTCACCAGCCCTCCTCTCTCCCTTTCCTCCACTGCCTCTCACCATCCCTCCTCTCTCCCTTTCCTTCGCCTCTCAGCAGCCCTCCTCTCTCCCTTTCCTCCACTGCCTCTCACCAGCCCTCCTCTCTCCCTTTCCTCTCACCAGCCCTCCTCTCTCCCTTTTCTTCGCCTCTCACCAGCCCTCCTCTCTCCCTTTCCTTCGCCTCTCACCAGCCCTCCTCTCTCCCTTTCCTTCGCCTCTCACCATCCCTCCTCTCTCCCTTTCCTTCGCCTCTCACCATCCCTCCTCTCTCCCTTTCCTTCGCCTCTCACCAGCCCTCCACTCTCCCTTTCCTCCACTGCCTCTCAGCATCCCTCCACTCTCCCTTTCCTCCACTGACACTGACCACAAAAAGGGACACCGTCTTCCAGCTGATGGCGAAACTCGAGTCGCACCGCATTACTTCTGCCTCATGCACAAATTCATGTTGTTTCTCCTACGAACAGAGAATGTGAAATATTCCTCGATATTAAAAAAAGACCCAAGACGCTAATAATAACACAAGCCTATAGATCCACTTTCCTACTCATTCATTACTGCTGCAGTACTTGTTGTAGCGCTGAGTGGAAATAGGAAGAACGCGCATTTTATGGCTTATGAAAGTGTTGAATACAAAGTGTTGACAGTGCTGAGTAAGAACTTAAAAGTCACTCAAAAACAGCAGCTCTTTGCTGTATTCGTTGACGGTCTCGTCATGGTTTTAAAACGTTTTGAAATCTCACAGTATCAACTTCGCTGTAGCTTTCTTTTACGCCTGCTACGTTACTGCAGACATGGTCATCTGAGCCATCCGATTGGCCAGCGGTGGGCCTATAGTGCACTTGATTTGCTCTCTGGGAAGGCAAAGTCTGTACCTTCATGAAATGGTTCAAAACGGCAAGTTCGCCTACTACCCGGCGCGCAATAGGATGCCCTGTCACCTTAATTTAGCCACTTACTTAGATTAACCTCTTAAATGTAAACGGAAAAATGTAGATTTCCACCTAAATAGACAAACTCAAAAGTAATTTAAAGCTATTCAGGTGTAACTACATGATCCTGACTTGGTATATTTGGAAAGACATCTGAGAGATGAGTGAAATTATCATCAGAAGATAGGAGTTACATAGTTCAGAATACACAAGATCAAGCACACACACAAAATAACTTTATTTTATTTTGAAAGTCATCTTTCATTGACAAGCTGTAATAAGTGAATTATTGATGGCCCGGAGCTGGAAACACATCAGATAGGCTTCCACAACATGTGAACAATATCATAAAAAAAAATTAAAAAGGGATTGATAGACCTAACAACTAGAAATGGGCAGATGTTTTAGTATGTGTTGTCAGGTGTGGTCACGGGACGTTTCCAAGTGTCCCTAAACCTCTCCAAAGTGGCATATGTCTGTAAATTAGATAATTACAGTTTCACAATCCCTGAATGCTACTTGTTCAGTATAAAAACAATTTCTACCATATCAACCTCACTCAAACATTGTGGTGGTGTTATGGGGTATCCAGGGTACATTCAACCTCTCCAAAAGGGTCCAAATGTGGTAATTTTTGCACACTGGCTGTGCCTAAAAGTGAATGTTCACCATAGAAACTAAATTTCTACAACACCAACCTCTCTCAAACATTGCGGTGGTGTCGGGGGACATACAGGGGATATCCAAGTGTTTTTTTCAACCTCTCCAAAGTGCCTGAACATTTAGCCTAGGCATATCCAATGTTTTGCTCCCACATACAAATGAACTGTTTACATTAGCATTCGTGTTCATTTTACTTCCCAGGGTGTAGATGATTCGATTTTCACTTTCACCGTAGCTTGTGCATGTTGTGATAGTCTTTGAAGCAGGCCCTCTCTGCCAGGAAACATAATGCAAACTGGCATTTCACCCATTCTTCCCCCCCCCCTGTGTTTTGTGCAGTTTCTTCCTTTTTGTCTTTTGGTGTGTCGGATAGTGGTAACAAAAAGTCTTATACCACTTCCTGGTCTTGTGGATCGGTCGACACCCCCCACGCTGGCATTGTAGTCCTTCACAGAAACATTCTTCCCTTTTCACCCTCCTTGAGACATGGTCGTTATTGAATGCCTTATGCTGTGTGGTGAGCATGGTTACTTCCCTAGTGCCCTTCCATTTCACAAAAAGCAGCTGGTTCATCCTGATCCAACGTATGGTCCCGCTCTCCGCTGTCTTGGTCATGTGGTTTCCCTTGGTCTTGGAGAAACCCATTCTGTTAGGAGGAATGGTGCCACAAGCCCCTATTTTATTTTTCAAGAGGTCTATGAAAAGTGGATGTAGAACCATCAGACATGGTGATTGACATAGCAGTGGGGGGGGTGAAGACCTTGACCGGCGGGGGCGCTTGCTGGGGAGGGGTGGCTCTCAAACGTCCAAATCCTCTGCGGTGAATAAAATAAAGGGATATATTGTTGTAAGACACACAGAATTACAGTTGACTAAATTTACAAAACGACATTACTGTGAAGTAAAAACACCTAAACTTTCTGTACAGTGACTCACATAGGTGTGAAGCACACACACACTGCAAACAGTAACACTTTGGTGACAAAAGCAGAGGTGAGAACCACAAATAAACAATGGCCATGAGAGTTTAGTGGCCTCTCCAAAGTTACAAGGATGAAACTTAGAACAGCAAACTAATATGAAAACATAGACAATAACTACTTCGGAATTATATAACATTGAAATTACATAGGCCTACGTAAACTAAATCCAAAGCACAGAAAGCAGATAACTTATAAAAAATGAAATACATAGTAGTAGCTATATAAAGTCATTAAACTAATTTACTTACGGATCTTGGTGTGGCTTTTGGTGTGTATCGACGTATTCCATGTTTACTTAGTTTATGCTTCACAACGCTAACCGGAACGTAGGTAGCAGCCATCTTGAAATGAGGTCATCGGCTCAGCCTGCACTTATACATTCGTATCCCCATATATGGTAGTAGGTCACACCAAAGATTTTAAGGCACAGATCAATAGCCAAGACACTCTGCTTTTGCAGATAGCGGCTACCGTTCTCATACCGGACTGAATTGAATTTTTTAAAAATCTAAATAAGGTCCCCAAATACAGGGACTTTACATTTAAGAGGTTAAACAACATTTTGTATGATCCTTTATAAATTACTTTAGGCCCAACCTTTGGCCTTGTCATTGCCACAATGTTATGGTCACTACAGCCAATGGGAATTGATATTGCTTTGGAGCAAAACTCTGGAGCATTAGTGAAGATATGATCACAGATCCAACACTATTGGTATGCACTGTAGTTGGTTGAGTGATAACCTGGGTCATGTTACAGCCATTAGTCACAGAAGCTTCCTCTTCATAGCTAGTTGCCAACCAATCAGGTCACCCAGGAAATAGACCTCTGTTAACATCACACACTATCAAGCATTGCAACCATTATCCAAATACTGACTGTTAACACTTGGCCTATAGCAGCACCACTAAATAAGATGATTTAGATGAGGCAGGTGAACTTGCAACCACAACACTTAACATAAGCTTCACAGGTATATGGCTCTGAACATATACGGCATCACCTCCCCTATAGGCATTCCTGTCTTTTCTGTATATGTTATATATCGTTGTATAGCTACTGCGTTCTCAAAAGGAATGATCTAAGTGAATAGATACCCACTACTCCAGAGCACACCCAATTGAACTTGTCAACAACTTAATGATTAGCGAAATTAGGTGAGCTAGTTCAGGACTACAGCCACGGTGAAACGTCTTCCCTGAGGAGAGGCCTGAAAAACTGTGCTACCACATTGACTTACCTGATCCCAGTGTATGTCTGTGAGGAAGAGGACCCTGCTCTGTGGTGCTCCGGGCTTGGGGGGCGTGGGTGGGGTGACTGGGGGTTTTGGGATCTGGGGTAGGGTAACGTTCCAGGGGGCATAGATATCGAAGCGTCCGCATGACCTCCCCACCAGCACAGCACAGGCCTCCGACGGCCACAACAGAGACTGCTGCAAGGCCCTGAAAACAGGATGAAGGACATAACCATTACTTAAATCTACCCATCTCCATCAAAACAAAAAGGCATGTAGTCCAGGAGCAGCGAGCACGTCACCTCATTAAATAAATGCTGAGGACAGAATCTCTTCAGATGTGTATGCAGTCACTGTCCTACCATGCGCTGCAGCAGACTCATGATAGATCAGGAAAAATGTTGGATTTGAAACATTTATTCATGAAAAAGAGGATGATGTCAGAGAATCAGGACCAATCCCAAGCCTACCTGATGAAGTCATCTCTGAACAGCTCCGTGATTTGTCGACAGACCCGCTCTTCAGCCAGGTGGAGACGGATACAGGCCTCTCCCACGGCCCGCGCTACACGCTCCTCATTAACATCACTCTACATGGGAGAGGAAGTAGTGAAGAGAGAGGTTAGACAGACGGATACAGGCCTCACCCACGGCCTGCTCAACATTCACATCACTGTACATGGGAGAAGAGAGAGACAACCACCAATTTCCTCAGATATGAAATTATACAAGTTGAAACTAGGGTTGCAAAAATCACAAAACCCTGATGGGAGGATTCCAGATTCCCTGCTTATTCCCTCTTGATTTGGTGAATCTTCTAACCAGGTTGACAGACTATAGAGAAAAGCGAGACATTTCATTGGCTCCTTTTTTTCCCCTGGTTCATCTACAGTCAATGAACTAAGCAGACAAGACCCAGCTGCCATCACATTGGTGTCTAAGCAGACAAGACCCAGCTGCCATCACATTGGTGTCTAAGCAGACAAGACCCAGCTGCCATCACATTGGTGTCTAAGCAGACAAGACCCAGCTGCCATCACATTGGTGTCTAAGCAGACAAGACCCAGCTGCCATCACATTGGTGTCTAAGCAGACCGGAACTGTTACAACGGTCTGAGTGGGACATCATCACTTAAATCCACCATTTTTGGTTAAATCCACCATTTTTGGTTGTGATCGTCAGATCTCAATATCATGCTTCAGCCCAATTTTTCAGTCTCCGTCTTCCATCAGTGACGTTCACTCAGCACCAGGCCTAACCACAGAGCCGTCTTCCAGTCCAGTGACGTTCACTCAGCACCAGGCCTAACCACAGAGCCGTCTTCCAGTCCAGTGACGTTCACTCAGCACCAGGCCTAACCACAGAGCCGTCTTCCAGTCCAGTGACGTTCACTCAGCACCAGGCCTAACCACAGAGCCGTCTTCCAGTCCAGTGACGTTCACTCAGCACCAGGCCTAACCACAGAGCCGTCTTCCAGTCCAGTGACGTTCACTCAGCACCAGGCCTAACCACAGAGCCGTCTTCCAGTCCAGTGACGTTCACTCAGCACCAGGCCTAACCACAGAGCCGTCTTCCAGTCCAGTGACGTTCACTCAGCACCAGGCCTAACCACAGAGCCGTCTTCCAGTCCAGTGACGTTCACTCAGCACCAGGCCTAACCACAGAGCCGTCTTCCAGTCCAGTGACGTTCACTCAGCACCAGGCCTAACCACAGAGCCGTCTTCCAGTCCAGTGACGTTCACTCAGCACCAGGCCTAACCACAGAGCCGTCTTCCAGTCCAGTGACGTTCACTCAGCACCAGGCCTAACCACAGAGCCGTCTTCCAGTCCAGTGACGTTCACTCAGCACCAGGCCTAACCACAGAGCCGTCTTCCAGTCCAGTGACGTTCACTCAGCACCAGGCCTAACCACAGAGCCGTCTTCCAGTCCAGTGACGTTCACTCAGCACCAGGCCTAACCACAGAGCCGTCTTCCAGTCCAGTGACGTTCACTCAGCACCAGGCCTAACCACAGAGCCGTCTTCCAGTCCAGTGACGTTCACTCAGCACCAGGCCTAACCACAGAGCCGTCTTCCAGTCCAGTGACGTTCACTCAGCACCAGGCCTAACCACAGAGCCGTCTTCCAGTCCAGTGACGTTCACTCAGCACCAGGCCTAACCACAGAGCCGTCTTCCAGTCCAGTGACGTTCACTCAGCACCAGGCCTAACCACAGAGCCGTCTTCCAGTCCAGTGACGTTCACTCAGCACCAGGCCTAACCACAGAGCCGTCTTCCAGTCCAGTGACGTTCACTCAGCACCAGGCCTAACCACAGAGCCGTCTTCCAGTCCAGTGACGTTCACTCAGCACCAGGCCTAACCACAGAGCCGTCTTCCAGTCCAGTGACGTTCACTCAGCACCAGGCCTAACCACAGAGCCGTCTTCCAGTCCAGTGACGTTCACTCAGCACCAGGCCTAACCACAGAGCCGTCTTCCAGTCCAGTGACGTTCACTCAGCACCAGGCCTAACCACAGAGCCGTCTTCCAGTCCAGTGACGTTCACTCAGCACCAGGCCTAACCACAGAGCCGTCTTCCAGTCCAGTGACGTTCACTCAGCACCAGGCCTAACCACAGAGCCGTCTTCCAGTCCAGTGACGTTCACTCAGCACCAGGCCTAACCACAGAGCCGTCTTCCAGTCCAGTGACGTTCACTCAGCACCAGGCCTAACCACAGAGCCGTCTTCCAGTCCAGTGACGTTCACTCAGCACCAGGCCTAACCACAGAGCCGTCTTCCAGTCCAGTGACGTTCACTCAGCACCAGGCCTAACCACAGAGCCGTCTTCCAGTCCAGTGACGTTCACTCAGCACCAGGCCTAACCACAGAGCCGTCTTCCAGTCCAGTGACGTTCACTCAGCACCAGGCCTAACCACAGAGCCGTCTTCCAGTCAGGCCTCTAATATTGTCACTTTCAGTTTGTCTTTAGACAAGAGATCGACTTATACCCTGGTTAACAAAAGCTGCAAGTTGTAAAATGACTAAAAATTTAAAAGAAATGTAAAAAAATATATATATTTATATGTGATTCTGGTTGCTCGTCATTTCAACTACCTTTAGTTTGGCCGGTGTAGGCCGTGATTGTAAATAAGAGTGTTCTTAACTTTACTTGCCTAGTTAAATAAAGGTTAAATAAATAATACATTGAAAGAGATTAATAGGCCTGGAGCGCTTGCTACTGGGATGAAGTATTATGGAACATCTATGTCTCTGTCCCAAACGGTACCCTATTCTGTATGGGTCCTGGTCAAATGCAATGCCCTATAAAAAGGAAATAGGGTGCTATTTGGGACTCAAACACAGGTTGTCTGACAACGTCACGGGAATAACGCACGCGCATTGATGTAGCCGGAAGGTGTGGGTTATGATTTTTGAATGGTCAGATAGCTGGAAACAATTACAAGACGCTGCCATGTGGGGGATCGTACGTGGCTCGTTTGAGCTCGTTCTTGACACCATGTCTTGTTTTGACTGATTTCATGTCATTGCTAATATGGATAAAATTCTCTAGCTAGCTAAGGATTTACTTGAAAACGTCAAGCCCTCATTGTGCAAAATGTATTTACGTTTTCAATAAACATGGAGATGAAGTATAGTTTACATGTCATCAGTCTAAACCAACCCTGTCTGTTTTACCACAGAGTAGCACCCGTATCGGTTCTGTTGCTAAACAATAATATAATATAATAATAATATGCCATTTAGCAGACGCTTTTATCCAAAGCGACTTACAGTCATGCGTGCATACATTTTTCTTGTGTATGGGTGGTCCCGGGGATCGAACCCACTACCTTGGCGTTACAAGCGCCGTGCTCTACCAGCTGAGCTACAGAGGACCACAGTGGGCAAACAACCTGTCTATTGCGTGCCCATTGGCATTGCTAGTTTGATACAGCTATGACAACTCAAGTCACACAGATGAGCGGTGCGGTTTACTGAACCAGGTCAAGGTTAGGTGCTGCACTGACATGATCAGCTGTACCAACTCACATGATCAGCTGTACCAACTCACATGATCAGCTGTAATTGCAAAGACCTTTGTGACTTCTGAAACATGTCGTCTCAAAACGGAGTCATGGTTTTATGAAGACAACTTCCCTGTCAGTCTTCTTTGTTTGAACACACTACAGCCCTCAAATTCAGGTAGAACAGAAAACCAGCAGTTGTCCGGACCTCGTAGGGTAAGCTTTGAAACCCCCTGTCCAGCGTCCCTTTGATGCGGTGAATGTAATGCAAATCAATTTATACAATTTTTGACATGCGTTTTTCTGGATATTTTTGTTGTTATTCTGTCTCTCACTGTTCAAATAAACCTACCATTAAAATTATAGACTGATCATTTCTTTGTCAGTGGGCAAACGTACAAAATCAGCAGGGGATCAAATACTTTTTTCCCCTCACTGTACATGTGCCAAGCGGTCCAGGCTTTTACGGTGTACTAACCCCCGTTAGCACAGGTTGTTAGTTGAAGAGCCCTCAGGCTGCCCTGAGAGAATAGTCTGCCAGGGCCCATTTGGCTCTGATCAAAAGTACTGCACTATATAGGGAATAGCGTGCCATTTGTTAACTTCTTACCAACAGAGCGATGTCTAGTATGGTGAAGAGGACTTTACACACCGGGCAGGTCAGGTTCCGCCAGTTGAACCCGACCCGGAGACGCCCGACCTCTTCCAGAAACGTTATGCCCGGTTTCCCCTCGTCCTGGACGGGGAACGAGGTCCCCAATGGTACCGAGCCCAGCACCAGAACACAGCACAGCAACCCCACCGCGCAGGGGACAGGTGCGAAGCGCATTGTTCTGGTTAGCAGGGAATTTAGCTCGCCAAAAGGGATTCAAAACAATGTTTCGGTCCAATACTTGATAGCGTGAGACTAAGCAAGCTACAAAAAGAACGACCCCGATATCCGTTTTGTAAAAGCTCAAGTTGCTTAGTTAGGTAGTCAGCTTTCACGCAATAACCAAGTTTGCTTTCGCAGCTGTTGTTCTGTTTGGGTTGCGACACTGACGTTAAAATAAAAACCAGGAAGCGCTGTGACGACAGCTTTGTTTCCTTCTTTATAAAAGTCTACAGCGCAGCGAGAAATATCATCGATTTGTGACCAACTCGAGTGATGCTGAACTTGTCACGAACCGAGAGCAAAACCTGAACCCCCCGCCCCAAAACTGCTGAATAACAAACGAAGGTTGTCTGGGGCTGGACTGGACTGGGCTGGGCTCAGCTGACTGATCACATGACAGAACCCGCTGCTTTAGATTGGAGCTATTCAATTGGTTAATGACTACTGATCACTGATTGGATAGTTATGTTCATCATGGCCTAAATATAAAATTATGAGGATGAAAAGACTATAAAGCCGGAAGGCTTCTTTCCGTTATGGTCCTGGTGATATGTTATGATACGTGTGACGCGTCCTCTGTAGCTCAGCTGGTAGAGCATGGCGCTTGTAACGCCAGGGTAGTGGGTTCGATCCCCGGGACCACCCATACGTAAAAACTGTATGCACAAATGACTGTAAGTCACTTTGGATAAAAGCGTCTGCTAAATGGCATATTATTTATTATTATTATATCTGGGAACGGTTAGTAAGGTCTACTTTTCCATCAATAAGGTCAACCTGGTCAATTTTGCATTTCCAACATGCAACATTTAATATTTAAACCAAAATAACTTGATCGACCTCACTTCTCCTCTTAAGAAACACAAACATTGAGGGTCACAGGTTACAGATAAGCATGATGCCAAAACCGCAAGTTTGTTCTTTTACTTTTGTTGTCCTAGGCTGTGTACCAAATGGCCCCCTATTCCATATATATATATATATAGTGCACTAGGGAATATGGCACCCTATTCTATATATATGTATATAGTGCACTAGGGAATATGGCCCCCTATTCCATATATATATATATAGTGCACTAGGGAATATGGCACCCTATTCCAAATATATATATAGTGCACTAGGGAATATGGCCCCCTATTCCTATATATATATATATAGTGCACTAGGGAATATGGCCCCCTATTCCATATATATATAGTGCACTAGGGAATATGGCCCCCTATTCCATATATATATAGTGCACTAGGGAATATGGCCCCCTATTCCATATATATATATAGTGCACTAGTGAATATGGCCCCCTATTCCATATATATATATATAGTGCACTAGGGAATATGCCCCTATTCCATATATATATAGTGCACTAGGGAATATGGCCCCTATTCCATATAGTATGGTATATATAGTGTCACTAGTGAATATGGCCCCCTATTCCATATATAAATTGAGTGGCACTAGTGAATATGGCAACCCTATTCCATATATATATAGTGCACTAGGGGAATATGGGCACCCTATTTCCATATAATAATATATATTGCACTAGTGGGAATATGGCAACCCTATTCCATATATATATAGTGCACTATGGAATATGGCCACCCTATTCCATATATATATATATATATAAGTGGCACTAGTGAATATGGCCCCCCAAAAAATATTCCATATATATATAGTGCACTAGTGAATATGGCAACCCTATCCATATATAATAGTCTGCACTAGGGAATATGGCACCCTATGCCCATATATATATATAGGTGCACTAGTGAATATGGCACCCTATTCCATATATTTTATATATATTTAAACTGGGGAAATAGGGCCCCCCCTTTTCCCCATAATATATAGTGCACAGGGGGGAATATGGGGGGGGCCCCTATTTCCCTATACGTATATATATATTTCACTGGGGAATATGGCCCCCCCCTTTTCCCATATTTATAGGGGCACTAGGGAATATTCCCCCCTTTTCCATATATATTAATATAGTGCACTATGGAAAAATGGCCCCCCCTATTCCATAATATATATCCACTGGGAATAGGGAAACCCCCTATTCCATATATATATAGTGCACTATTGAATTGGCCCCCCTTTTCCCATATATATATATTGCACAGGGAATATGGCCCCCTTTTTCCCATATATATATTTTATATGCACTATGAAATGGCCCCCTATTCCTATTAAAAAGTGCACTAGTAAATTTAATGGCCCCCCTATTCCATATTATATAGTGCACTGGGGAATTTAGGGCCCACCCTATTCCATATATTTATAGTGCACTATTTGAAAAAGGGAAACCCTATTCCATAAAATATATAAAATATTTTATATAAAAAATATTATGGCACTGGGGAATATGGCCCCCTTTTCCCCTTTTAAAATTGTGCACAGTGAATAGGGCCCCCTTTTTCCATTACGTTAATTTAGTGCCAAAAGGGAATAGGAAAACCCAAAATTTTCCAAAATTATATAGTCCCCCTAGGGAATTTTGGCCACCTATTCCATAAATATAATATATATGCACGGGGAAAATATGGCACCCTATTCCATATAAAATATAGTGCACTAGGTAATAGGGCCCCCTATTCCATAAAATTTTATGTGCACTGGGAATTGGACCCTATTCCTTTATATATATGGGGCACTTTTGAAAGGGCCCCCTATTCCTTTATAATATTTTATATATAAAGTCAACAAAAGGGAATAGGGCACCCTTTTTCCATATATTATATTTAAATTTGGGGGAAATATGGCCCCAAATTCCATATATATATTTTTGCCTGGGGAAATATGGCACCCTTTTTTCCCCATATAAAATAAAAGTGCACTAGTAAATATGGCACCGCTTTTTCCCATAATTTTATATAATATAAATATTTTATAAGCCCCACTGGGGAAATTTGGCCCCCTTTCCATATATATAAATTGAAAGAAAATTTTAAATTTATGGCCCCCCTATTCCAAAATTATATATTTGCACTGGGGAAAAAGGGGCACCCTATTCCATATATATATAGTGAAACTGGGAAAATATGGCACCCTATTCCTATATATATAGTGGCACTAGGGAATATGGAAACCCTACCCCATATTTATATTTGCACTTTGAATATGGCCCCAAAATTTCATATATAATATATATATATTTAAAAGGGCCCTAGGGAATATGATCCCTTTTTCCCATATATATATAGTGCACTAGTGAATAGGGCCCCCCCTATTCCATTTTATATATAGGGGCATTTAGGAATAGGGCCCCCCCTTTTCCCTATACGATATATTAGGGGGCACTTATGGAAATTTGGGGGCACCCTTTTTCCATTATATATACGCACTGGGGAATGGGGGCCCCCCTATTCCATATATTATAGGGGCCTTTGTAAATAGGGGCCCCCTTTTCCCATTAATATATATATATTCACTGGGAAATGGGGGCACCCTTTATTCCATATATATATAGGGGCACTAGGAATAGGGGCACCCTTTTCCATAATATATAAAATAAAAGTGCCCCTAGTGAATATGGCACCCTTTTCCCTATATATATAAAATTATATATATTATATAGGGGCACAGGGAATATGGCACCCCTATTCCATATATATATATATATTTCACTAGGGAATATGGCCCCCCCTTTTCCCAAATTTTAAAATAGGGGCCCCTTGGGGAAATATGGAAACCCTATTCCATATAAAATAGTGCAATTGGGGAATATGGCCCCCTTTCCATATATTTAAGGGGCACTAGGGAATTTTGGCCCCCATTCCAAATATGTAAAATATATTAGGGCACTAGGGAATAGGGGCCCCTTTCCATATATATAGTGTACTGGGGAATTTATGGAAACCCTACCCATAAATATATGTGCACTAGTGAATATGGCACCCCTTTTCCATATTTTATATTATATAGTGAAATTAGTGAATAGGGCCCCCCCTATTCCATATATATTAGTGCACTAGTGAATAGGGCCCCCCTTTATTCCATTTTATTATATATAGTGCACTGGGGATATTTTTTCCCCCCTTTATTCATATATATAAAGGGGAAACTGGGGAAAAAGGGCCCCCTTTTCCCCAAATATATATATATATAAATATATTTGGCACTAAAAAATTTTGGGCCCCCTATTCCTAAAATATATTTTCACTATTTAATATGGCCCCCCCTTTTCCCATTTATATATATATATATTTTAGGGGCACTGGGGAATTATGGCCCCCAAATTCCATATATAATAAGTGGCACTAGGGAATAGGCCCCCTTTATTCCATATAAAATATAGTGCACTGGGGAATTATGGACCCTATTCCATATAAAATATTTTCCCAACTGGGAAAGGGCCCCCCCTATTCCATATATTTTATAGGGGCCTGGGTTTGGGCCCCCCATTTCCTATAAAATTATATTGCACTGGGGAAATTTAGGGCCCCCCACCCATATATATATAGGGGCACAAAGGGAAAAAGGGCCCCTTTTCCCTATATATAAAATTTTCACAAGGAATAGGGCACCCTTTTTCCCCTATATTATATAAAAAAAGTGCATTTTGGGAATAGGGGCCCCCATTCCATTATATAAAAGTGCATTTGGGGAATTTTGGCCCCCTTTTTCCATATATATATTTTTGCAAAAGGGAATTGGCACCCCTATTCCATATTATATTTTGGCACTAGGGAAAGGGGCCCCTATTCCATATATATATAGGGGCACTAGGGAATAGGGGCCCCCTATTTTTTTATAAAATATAGCGCCTAGGGAATGGGGCCCCCTTTTCCCATTTTATAGTGCACTGGGAAATTTTTCACCCCCTTTCCATATATTATATGCCCCTAGGGAATATGGCCCCCTTTTCCCATATATATATGGGGAAATTTAGGGAATAGGGCAACCCCTTTTCCCAAATTTTATAAAATAGGGGTCACTAGGGAATATTGCCCCCCTTTTTCCATATATAATAGGGGCACTGGGATAGGGGAAAACCCTTTTCCCATAAAAATATAAAAGTGGCCCTGGGGAAATTTGGCCCCCCTTTTCCCCATATATATATATTAAACTAGGGAAATTCCCCCTATTCCTTTTTAAAAAGGGCAAAAGGGAAATAGGGCCCCCTTTTTTCCATATATATATGGGGCCACTGGGGAATTTTATGGAAACCCCCTTTTCCCATAAAATATATATTTTTGGCACTTTTAATATCCCCCCTTTCCAATATTATATTTTTGTTTATAGGTGCCTAGGGAATTTGGCACCCTTTCCATATATATATATTGCATTAGGGAATGGGAAACCCTATTTCCATATATATATATATTTTCACAAAGGGAAATATGGCCCCCCCTTTTTCCATATATTTTAAGGGGGCACTAGGGGAATTTGGGCCCCCCTATTCCAAAATATTTTAGTGCCCCTGGGGAATAGGGGCCCCCCTATTCCATATTATATAGTCCCTGGGGAATGGGGGAAAAACCCTTTTTCCATATTTATATAGGGGGCACTGGGGAAATATGGCCCCCTATTCCATATTATATGTGCACGGGGGAAAATTGGCCCCCTATTCCCCATTATTATATTTCACTGGGGAATAGGCACCCTTTTTTCCATAAAAATAAAAAGGTGGCACTAGGGAATATGGCCCCCTATTCCTTTATATTTTAGTGAAATAGGGAATTGGAAACCCTATTCCATATATATATGGGGCCCCATTTGGAATTTTGGCCCCCAAATTCCATATATTATATTGCACTGGGGAATATGGAACCTTTTTCCCATTTTATATAGTGCACTAGGGAAATATGGCCCCCCTTTTTCCATATATTATAGGGGCCCCTAGGGAATTTTGGGGCACCCTTTTTTCCTATATATAAAAGTGCACTAGGGAATAGGGCCCCCCAATTCCATAATATATAGGGATTTGGAAGGGGCACCCCTTTTCCCATATTATATAGTGAAACTGGGGAAATTTTGGCCCCCCCTATTCCATAATATATTGCCTGGGGGAGTATGGCCCCCCTATTCCATATATATATAGGGGCACTGGGGAAATAGGGCCCCCCTTTTCCATATTATATAGTGGGACTAGGGAATATGGAAAACCCTTTTCCCCTAAAATTTTGGGGCCTAGGGAATTTTGGCCCCTATTCCAATATATTAGTGCACTAGGGAATATGACCCCCATTCCATATATATATGTGCACTGGGAATATGGAAACCCTTTTCCCTATTTTAAAATATAGGGGCCTGGGAATAGGCCCCCCCTTATTCCAAAATATATATAGGGGCATTTTGGGAATAGGGCCCCCCCCCTTTTCCCAAATATATATATATAAGTTCACTAGGGAATTTTTGGGCCCCCTTTATTCCATATATATATAGGGGCACGGGGAATAGGGGCCCCCATTTCCTATATATAAAAAGTGCACTAGGGAATTTGGGCACCCTATTCCATATATATATAGTGAAATTTAAGGGAAAATTTGGCCCCCCCTTTTCCTTTATATAATGGGTGCACTGGGGAATAGGGGCCCCCTTTTTCCCATATATAAATTTGGCACTGGGGAAAATATGGACCCTATTCCATATATAAAATATGCACCTTAGGGAATAGGGGCCCCCTTTTCCCATATATATATAGGGGGCACTGGGAAAAGGGGGCACCCCCTATTCCATATAAAATATATAGTTGCACCAGGAATTGGCCCCCTTTTTCCCATTATAATAGGGGCACTAGGGAATGGGGGTTGCCATTTGGGATGCATTCCGGGTAAAAAACCCCTTTCCAAAGACTAAACGATATTTTACTTTTACATTTAGGGGAAAATACTTTTTTCAAATTTTTAATTTTTTAGAGTATTTTTTTAAATTTTAAAATTTGTCATCCCAGATATCATTTTTAAATGTAATAAAAATTTACCCCCTAGACACACTAGTTTAAAAAACTGTCAGCAAAAAAAATTTTACAGCTACTATTTTGGGTTCAAGTCATTTTTCCCTGCTTTCCCAAAATTTACCCCCTTTCCCCCCCTTTATAGTGTACGCACGGTCACAAGTAGTGTACTATATAGGGATGTTTTTGGGGAAACTCAGCCCTGGGTTTTTATAAGCATTACAAATTTATATAAAGTCTCAGTAGAGCTTTTTTTTAATGTTTTTAATAAACAACAAAGACCTCTTTTTTCATTTTTTATCCTTCCCTCATCACAAAACCCCATGAGCCTATCACTAACCCATTTTAATCTCTATCACAACACCCAAAAATGATGGCAAGTTTTTCCTTTTTCTTTAAACAATACTTTCTTTGGCAATGGGGCCAAAAGAAACTGCGCCCCGGGGGCCGATGCCCGGTTTTGGTTTGTCCTGCCCCTCAAAAAGACAGTTTAACTGTTAAATTTCAGGGGGGGATCTGGTAAAATATTGAAAATTTTCCCTTTTCCATGAAAAAAACATCAATAAAAAAAACAAAAAACCCAAAAACCCAAAACCTTTAATATAAAACCCGGCAAAAAAAAAAAACAAAAAACACATGATCAAAAAACATGATATACGGTAAATTTTTGGGCAATAGCTAGATAAAAAAATTCTTTTTAAATTTCTTTGGATGTGTTTTTACACTTTTAAGAAAAATATGGCTTAGGGGTGAAAAACATTTTTTTAAAAGATACGCTAAACTATGGTTTTGAGGGGGTTTTTAAAAATAGAAACAATTTGGAACTAGTGTTTGATTATAAAACCGGTTTGGGGGCTTTTTAAAAACCCCCGTTCCTTATCTTGGTATTTTTGACCATATACCAGAACAGTTTTTTAGTCGGGTATTTTTGGACCATATAGGGGAAAACAGTCCTTAGTTTTGGGTTTATGTTGACCATATACCAAAACAGTCCTTATCTTGGTATGTTGACCAATTTTACCAGAAAATTTCCTTATCTTGGAAATTTTTTGACCATATACCAAAAGTCCTTACCCTTGGAAATGTTGACCAATACCGGGAACTCCTTAGCCCTTGATATGTTGCCCATAATCCAGAACATTCCTTAGTTTTGGTATGTTGACCTTTATCCCCGAACAGCCCCTTAAGTTTTTGGTATGTTGACCATATACCAGAAAAAGCCCTTAGTTTTTGGAAAGGGTTAAACCATATACCAGAACCGTCCTTAGTCTTGGTATGTTGCCCAAATATACCAGAACCGTCCTTAGTCTTTGGTATTTTTGACCATATACCAGAACCGTCCTTAGTCTTGGTACGCCCCTAATAGACTAACCCCTGTCCAGGTCCTAATAGACTAACATCCTGTCCAGGTCCTAATAACTAACATCCTGCCCCAGGTCCTAATAGACTAACATCCTGTCCAGGTCCTAATAGACTAACATCCTGTCCAGGTCCTAATAGACTAACATCCTGTCCAGGTCCTAATAGACTAACATCCTGTCCAGGTCCTAATAGACTAACATCCTGCCCAGGTCCTAATAGACTAACATCCTGTCCAGGTCCTAATAGACTAACATCCTGTCCAGGTCCTAATAGACTAACATCCTGTCCAGGTCCTAATAGACTAACATCCTGTCCCAGGTCCTAATAGACTAACACCTGTCCAGGTCCTAAAGACTAACATCCTGTCCGGGTCCTAATAGACTAACATCCTGTCCAGTCCTAATAGACAACATCCTGTCCGGGTCCTAATAACTAACATCCTTTGTCCGGGTCCTAATAGACTAACATCCTGTCCAGGTCCTAATAGACTAACATCCTGTCCAGGTCCTAATAGACTAACATCCTGTCCAGGTCCTAATAGACTAACATCCTGTCCAGGTCCTAATAGACTAACATCCGTCCAGGTCCTAATAGCTAACATCCTGTCCAGGTCCTAATAGACTAACATCCTGGTCCAGTTCCTAATAGACTAACATCCTGTCCAGGTCCTAATAGACTAACATCCTGCCCAAAGGGGGTCCTAATAGACTAACATCCTGGTCCAGGTCCTAATAGACTAAACTGTCCAGGTCCAAAAAGACTAACATCCTGTCCAGGTCCTTATAGCCCTAACATCCTGTCCGGGTCCTAATAGACTAACATCATGTCCAGGTCCTAATAGACTAAACATCCTGTCGAGGTTTCCTAATAGACTAACATCCTTTTTCAGGTCCTAATAGACTAACATCCTGTCCGGGTCCTAATAGACTAACATCCTGTCCAGGTCCTAATAGACTAACATCCTGTCCAGGTCCTAATAGACTAACATCCTGTCCAGGTCTAATAGACAAAACATCCGTCCAGGCCCTAATAGACTGACATCCTGTCCAGGTCCTAATAGACTAACATCCTGTCCAGGTCCTAATAGACTAACATCCTGTCCAGGTCCTAATAGACTAACATCCTGTCCAGGTCCTAATAGACTAACATCCTGCCCAGGTCCTAATAGACTAACATCCTGTCCAGGTCCTAATAGACTAACATCCTGTCCAGGTCCTAATAGACTAACATCCTGTCCAGGTCCTAAAAAGACTAACATCTGTCCGGTCCTAATAGACTAACATCCTGTCCAGGTCCTAATAGACTAACATCCTGTCCAGGTCCTAATAGACTAACATTTTTTCCAGGTCCAATAGACTAAATCCTGCCCAGGTCCTAAGACAAACATCCTGCCCAGGTCCTAATAGACTAACATCCTGTCCAGGTCCTAATAGACTAACATCCTGTCCAGGTCCTAATAGACTAACATCCTGTCCAGGTCCTAATAGACTAACATCCTGTCCAGGTCCTAATAGACTAACATCCTGTCCAGGTCCTAATAGACTAACATCCTGTCCAGGTCCTAATAGACTAACATCCTGTCCAGGTCCTAATAGACTAACATCCTGTCCAGGTCCTAATAGACTAACATCCTGTTCAGGGGGTGTAGTTTCCACGCTACAGAAACAGGAGATAGGCTCCTGCCCTAGGCTATTCTGGCAATTTGGCCCTACATATTTATGAACGGCTTTGCCTGATGTACTTTGTTGTGGGTTATCTCATGAATTGATATGATGTATTTAGGTGAGGGGACACCTGGGGGCGATTGATTTGTGAGTTGCCCTTCATGCCCGCTCCCATATCCTTTGTATCGCTTTGTATACAGGTAGACCAGAAAAGCTACATCCCTGATTGGCCGATGAGTGGCCACCCTGATTAGAAGAACCCGCTGCTCATCTGTTGTTCTTTACAAATGCTGCTTTGAATGAAAGAAAATTCCACCTACACTCTGAAGAAGGCCGTAAAGCCGAAACGTCTGTGTACGCTATCTCTGATGCAGTACAAAAATATTGAAAAATTAAGTAAACTTTATGCGACATATTTTTGAGTGCGAACCCATTACACGTCTTTGTTTAAGAAACAGGTAAGGAACATGGAGGGGAAGGAACATGGAGGGGAAGGAACAGGGAGGGGAAGGAACAGGGAGGGAAGGAACAGGGAGGGAAGGAACAGGGAGGGGAAGGAACAGGGAGGGGAAGGAACAGGGAGGAAGGAACAGGAGGGAAGGAACATGGAGGGGAAGGAACAGGAGGGGAACGAACAGTGAGGGGAAGGAACAGGAGGGAAGGAACATGGAGGGGAGGAACAGGGAGGAAGGACAGGGAGGGAGGAACAGGAGGGAAGAACAGTGGATGGAGGTTACAAACAGGAAGGGGAAGGAACAGGAAGGAAGAACATAGGGAATTAAACAGTGTAGGGGAAGGAACAAGGAGAGGAACATTGATTTATTAACAGGGTGTTGAAGAACAGGAGTGAAGACATGGATGGGAAGTACAAGAAGACGAGGGAAGGAACATGGAGTGAAGGAACAGGAGGTAAGAACATGGAGGGGAAGGAACAGGATGGGAATGAACAGGGAGGGAAGGAACAGTGGTAGGGAGGAACAGGGAGGAAGAACATGGAGGGAAGGAACAGGGATGGGAGGAACAGGAGGGGAGGAAACAGGAGGGACGGAAACAGGAGGAAGGAACAGGGTGGGAAGACAGGGAGGAAGTACAGGAGGGTAATAACAGGGAGGATAACAGGGAGCGGAGTGAACAGGGAGTGGATGAACAGGAGGGGAAGGAACAAGGGGAAGGAACAGGGAGGGAGTAACGACAGGAGGAAGGAACAGGGAGGGAAGAACAGGGGACGGAGGGAAGAACAGAGGGAAGGACCGGATGGAACGGGAGGCGGAGGTTAAGAACAGGAGGGAAGGAACAGGGAGGGAAGGAACAGGGGGGAACGGAACAGGAGGGGCAGGAACCAGGAGGGAAGGACATGGAGGGGAAGGAACAGGGAGGGAAGTAACAGGGGGGAAGAACAGAGGGGAAGGAACAGGGAGGAGGAACATGGAGGGAAGGAACAGGGAGGGAAGAACAGGGAGGGAAGGAACAGGAGGGGAAGAACATGGAGGGAAGGAACAGGGAGGGAAGGAACATGGAGGAAGACAGGGAGGGGAAGAACAGGAGGGAGGTAAATGAACGGGAGGGAAGGAACAAAGTTGGCATTAGTACCTCGGTTGTGTTTTTCTTAGCTGGGTAAGCAGAGGTAGTTTGCTATGGTGTTGGTAAAGCTGTAACGTTATCGTAGGAGGTTATGTAGTTAGGTTTATTACCGTTAGGTTATGTTTTTCTCTAGCTGGGGTTAGCAGAGTAGCTCTATGTGTGTAGCTTACGATTAGACGTGGAGGCTAGTTATTTAGTAGGTATGTATTTCATAGTTAGATTTGTATGTGCGTAGTAACCCGTAGTATGGTAATCGATTGCACGTGTAAGTGTCCTGTTATGTTGAACTGCTAGCAACG
>LR778279.1:45560689-45562206 GCA_902810595.1 Coregonus sp. 'balchen' | reverse complement strand
CAACCTGGCCATGGACTCCCACCGGCGGATCAAGCCTGGATCGACCAGGGGGTCTGTAGTGACGCCTCAAGCACTGAGATGCAGTGCCTTAGACCGCTGCGCCACTCGGTCTGTAGTGACGCCTCAAGCACTGAGATGCAGTGCCTTAGACCGCTGCGCCACTCGGGAGACCCATAGGGCGATAGTGGGGCTTGTGTTACTGCCTCCCCAAAAAAATCACAAAAAATCACAAAAATAAATAATAAAATAAATAACTAAACTTTACAATAAAAAAGGTTAAAATCAGGTTAAAGAGATTCTCCATAAGATTTGCATATTTTTTTGGGGGCCAGTAGTTCTGAAAGTAGTGCTCAAGAGCCGAAAGGGGTTCTTGGAAACTGCGCGCTACGTCACATGTAGGGAAAATGGCGCCGCACAACCTCCAGAAAACAGTAACTTTCAAACTATGGATTTTGTGGCTAATTGATGTAAGACAGTAATTCTGCTCATAGATTATGCATGTATGAACTACACATTGACACATCCAGCCCAAGGCGGGAGGTTTAAAAAAAATACTTACGTAGTCGCCAAAGTTCCGGAGCATATCTTTAATATTGAGTAATAATTACCATGTGCTGTAAGTAAACACCAGGTAGCTAAATAGCAGACAGTAAATAAAACATCTGAGTTTAAAACAACCTGGATCACGTCTGTGTGTTTACTTTGCAAGCTACCGGTAGAAACTTTGTACAGTTGGCTAAATATAGTGGGAAGTAGAAGTAATGTAGTGTTTTCTTCAACCAACGTAGGCCTACTTAGCAACTACTGACCACAACTACAGACCACAACTACTGACCACAACTACAGACCACAACTACTGACTATACAACTACAGACCACAACTACTGACTATACAACTACAGACCACAACTACTGACTATACAACTACAGACCACAACTACTGACTATACAACTACAGACCACAACTACAGACCACAACTACAGACCACAACTACAGACCACAACTACAGACCACACAACTACAGACCACAACTACTGATTATACAACTACAGACCACAACTACAGACCACAACTACTGACTATACAACTACAGACCACACAACTACAGACCACAACTACTGATTATACAACTACAGACCACAACTACAGACCACACCTACTGACTATACAACTACAGACCACAACTACAGACCACACAACTACAGACCACAACTACTGATTATACAACTACAGACCACACAACTACAGACCACAACTACAGACCACAACTACAGACCACAACTACAGACCACAACTACAGACCACAACTACAGACCACAACTGCAGATCACAACTACAGACCACAACTACAGACCACAACTGCAGACCACAACTGCAGACCACAACTACAGACCACCTGGGTATTTCCTACTATGCCTTTTAACCTTTAGGGGAAAAAATTTAAATTTCTGTCTAATCAGACAGAAAAACATATTGGTCAAGCTCAGGGACTTTATTTTTTCTAGATGCATTTTCC
>LR778279.1:45518189-45555689 GCA_902810595.1 Coregonus sp. 'balchen' | reverse complement strand
GCGACTATGGGAACGAAGGAAGGAGAGGAAGTCCGATTCCACTCACCCGCCCAAGGATTCCACCTCGCCTCCGAGGCATCCCGGATGTCCCCGACGGCTCCGTTGCGGAGAGAACCTGAGGCTGCCCGAGTTCCCCCAAGAGTCTCCGAAGTCTGCCGACTTTGTCTCCTGTTTCCAGGCCCACCCCTCTCCCCAGTCTCATCGACGGCCAACCGGCGTACACGGTGAGGAGTCTCATGAAGGTTCGACCTCTGGGCAGGGGATTCCAATACCTGGTAGGGTTATGGCCTAGAGGAGAGGTGCTGGGCTCCCCGCTATGCTAAGGACATCCTGGCCTCATTGCTGAGTTTCAACGCCGGCACCCCGGTCAACCAGGTATGCGCCCAGGTAGGACGCCAGGTGGCACCCCTAGAGGGGGGGTACTGTCACACCCTGATCTGTTTCACTTGTCTTTGTGATTGTCTCCACCCCCCTCCAGGTGTCGTCCAACTTCCCCATTATCCCCAGTGTATTTGCCTTGATGACATCTTTGCATTCTCTCAACCAGCTTCACCTGGAATGCTTTTCCAACGGTCTTGAAGGAGTTCCCACATATGCTGAGCACTTGTTGGCTGCTTTTCCTTCACTCTGCGGTCCGTCTCATCCCAAATCATCTCAATTTGGTTGTCGTCTGGGGATTGTGGAGGCCAGGTCATCTGATGCAACACTCCATCACTCTACTTATTGGTCAAATAACCCTTACACAGCCTGGAGGTCTCACGAAGACACGGCGGTTGGAATAAAAAATCTCACATTTGGACTCCAGACCAAAGGACAAATTTCCACCGGTCTAATGTCCATTGCTCATGTTTCTTGGCCCAAGCAGTCTCTTCTTCTTATTGGTGTCCTTTAGTACTGGTTTCTTTGCAGCAATTCGATCATGAAGGCTTGATTCACACAGTCTCCTCTGAACAGTTGATGTTGAGATGTGTCTGTTACTTTAACTCTATGAAGCATTTATTTGGGCTGAAATGTCTGAAGCTGGTAACTCTAATTAACGTATCCTCTGCAGCAGAGATAACTCTGGGTCTTCCTTTCCTGTGGCGGTCCTCATGAGAACCAATTTCATCATAGTGCTTGATGGTTTTTTGACTGCACTTGAAGAAACTTTCAAAGTTCTTGAAATGTTCCGTATTGACTGACCTTCATGTCTTAAAGTAATGATGGACTGTCATTTCTATTTGCATATTTGAGCTGTTCTTGCCATAATATGGACTTGGTCTTTTACCAAATAGGGCTATCTTCTGTATACCACCCCTACCTTGTCACAACACAACTGATTGTCTCAAACGCATTAAGAAGGAAATAAATTCCACAAATTAACTTTTAACTAGGCACAACTGTTAATTTAAATGCATTCCAGGTGACTACCTCATGAAGCTAGTTGAGAGAATGCCAAGAGTGTGCAAAGCTGTCATCAAGGCAAAGGGTGCTATTTGAAAAATATCAAATCTCAAATATATTTTGATTTGTTTAACACTTTTTTGGAATCCATATGTGTTATTTCAGTTTTGATGCGTTCACTATTATTCTATAATGTAGAAAATAGTAAAAATAAAGAAAAACCCTTGAATGAGTAGGTGTTCTAAAACTTTGACTGGTAGTGTTAGTCAAAACTGTAACTCGGACACTCATGAACATTCACTGTCTTCTTGGTAAGCAACTCCAGTGTATATTTGTCCTTGTGCTTTAGGTTATTGTCCTGCTGAAAGGTGAATTCATCTCCCAGTGTCTGGTGGAAAGCAAACTGAACCAGATTTTCCTCCAGGATTTTGCCTGTGCTTAGCTCCATTCCGTAAATTTTTCATCCTGAAAAACGTCCCAGTCCTTAACGATTACAAGCATACCCATAACATGATGCAGCCACCACTATGCTTGAAAATATGAAGAGTGGTACTCAGTGATGTGTTGTTGGATTTGCCCCAAACATAACATTTTGTATGCAGGACAAAAAGTTAATTGCTTTGCTATTTTTTTTGAAGTTTTACTTTAGTGCCTTATTGCAAACAGGATGCATGTTTTGGAATATTTTTATTCTGTACAGGCTTCCTTCTTTTCACTCTGTCAATTAGGTTAGTCTTGTAGAGTAACTACAATGTTGTTGATCCATCCTCAGTTTTCTCCTATCACAGCCATTAAACTCTGTAACTATTTTGAAGTCACCATTGGCCTCATGGTGAAATCCCTGAGTGGTTTCCTTCCTCTCCGGCAACTGAGTTAGGAAGGACGCCTGTATCTTTGTAGTGACTGGGTGTATTGATACACCATCCGAAGTGTAATGAATAACTTCACCATGCTCAAAGGGATTTTCAAATGTCTGCTTTCTTTATTTTTACCCATCTACCAATAGGTGCCCTTCTTTGCGAAGCATTGAAAAACCTCCCTGATCTTTGTGGTTGAATCTGTGTTGGAAATTCAACTGTGAATTTACAGAATTGTATGTGTGGCAGAGATGAGGTCATTAAAAAAATAATGTTAAGCACTATTATTGTCCGTGCAACGTATCATGTGACTTGTTAAGCACATTTTTACTCCTGAACTTATTTAGGCTTGCCATAACAAAGGGGTTGAATACTTATTGACTCAAAACATTTCAGCTTTTCATTTTTTATTAATTTGTTAAAATGTCTAAAAACATAATTCCACTTTGACATTATGAGGTATTGTGTGTAGGCCAGTGACACAAAAATCTCAATTTAATCCATTTTAAATTCAGGCTGTAACACAACAAAATGTGGAAAAAAGTCAAGGGGTGTGAATACTTTCTGAAGGCACTGTGTACATACCTAACACACACACACAATGTGACATCAAACTAAACAGTTCTCAAATGTCCTTAATTGTAGTCTCACAATGAATTAAAAAAAATAATCCCAGTAAATGGCTCAACGTCAACTACTAAAAATAAAAATCTACAAACACAGTAGAGTGCCATGAGAATCATAGCGACCCCCCCCCCCTCCTTTGTGACAGCACAGGGGTTAAAACGAAGGAGCTTCACAGACTAGGGTGAAGTTAAAACACAGGGTGAAGTTGACCCTAGATGCCGATCTTAACAAAATAAATGGTAAAGTTTAGGATTGGGGAAGCTGATCCAGATCTGTTTAGGATTGGGGAAGCTGATCCTAGATCTGTTTAGGATTGGGGAAGCTGATCCTAGATCTGTTTAGGATTGGGGAAGCTGATCCTAGATCTGTTTAGGATTGGGGAAGCTGATCCTAGATCTGTTTAGGATTGGGGAAGCTGATCCTAGATCTGTTTAGGATTGGGGAAGCTGATCCTAGATCTGTTTAGGATTGGGGAAGCTGATCCTAGATCTGTTTAGGATTGGGGAAGCTGATCCTAGATCTGTTTAGGATTGGGGAAGCTGATCCTAGATCTGTTTAGGATTGGGGAAGCTGATCCAGATCTGTTTAGGATTGGGGAAGCTGATCCTAGATCTGTTTAGGATTGGGGAAGCTGATCCTAGATCTGTTTAGGATTGGGGAAGCTGATCCTAGATCTGTTTAGGATTGGGGAAGCTGATTCTAGATCTGTTTAGGATTGGGGAAGCTGATCCTAGATCTGTTTAGGATTGGGGAAGCTGATCCAGATCTGTTTAGGATTGGGGAAGCTGATTCTAGATCTGTACCTGGGGAGGGGAAACTTCACCACTGAGCTGAGTTCACACACGTCGACCTTTGACCTTATACCACAGCCCGGTCAACCGAATAACATGAATATAATACACACATATATAACGTGTGTGTGTAACTGCACTCACTAATGGGATGAGGTAAACGCTCACTGGAAAGTTGATTAGGTACACCACCCCGTTCACGAAAATGGACCGCTCCTACGGACAGTGAGTCGTGGCCGTGGCTTGCTATATAAAGCAGACAGACGGGCATCAAGGCATTCAGGTACTGTTCCGATTGAATGTTAGGCTCCTAACCAACAGGTTAGTTTATTTGCATTGTTTGAAACTTATTGTGTACATAATGTTGCTGCTACTGTCTCTTACAGTGAGGGGGGAAAAAAATATTTGATCCCCTGCTGATTTTGCACGTTTGCCCACTGACAAAGACATGATCAGTCTATAATTTTAATGGTAGGTTTATTTGAACAGTGAGAGACAGAATAACAACAAAATAATCCAGAAAAACGCATGTAAAAAATGTTATGAATTGATTTGCATTTTAATGAGGGAAATAAGTATTTGACTCCTCTGCAAAACATGACTTAGTACTTGGTGGCAAAACCCTTGTTGGCAAATCACAGAGGTCAGATGTTTCTTGTAGTTGGCCACCAGGTTTACACACATCTCAGGAGGGATTTTGTCCCATTCCTCTTTGCAGATCTTCTCCAAGTCATTAAGGTTTCGAGGCTGACGTTTGGCAACTCGAACCTTCAGCTCCCTCCACAGATTTCCTATGGGATTAAGGTCTGGAGACTGGCTAGGCCACTCCAGGACCTTAATGTGCTTCTTCTTGAGCCACTCCTTTGTTGCCTTGGCCATGTGTTTTGGGTCATTGTCATGCTGGAATACCCATCCACGACCTATTTTCAATGCCCTGGCTGAGGGAAGGATGTTCTCACCCAAGATTTGACGGTACATGGCCCCGTCCATCGTCCCTTTGATGTGGTGAAGTTGTCCTGTCCCCTTAGCAGAAAAACACCCCCAAAGCATAATGTTTCCACCTCCATGTTTGACGGTGGGGATGGTGTTCTTGGGGTCATAGGCAGCATTCCTCCTCCTCCAAACATGGCGAGTTGAGTTGATGCCAAAGAGCTCGATTTTGGTCTCATCTGACCACAACACTTTCACCCAGTTCTCCTCTGAATCATTCAGATGTTCATTGGCAAACTTCAGACAGGCCTGTATATGTGCTTTCTTGAGCAGGGGGACCTTGCGGGCGCTGCAGGATTTCAGTCCTTCACGGCGTAATGTGTTACCAATTGTTTTCTTGGTGACTATGGTCCCAGCTGCCTTGAGATCATTGACAAGATCCTCCCGTGTAGTTCTGGGCTGATTCCTCACCGTTCTCATGATCATTGCAACTCCACGAGGTGAGATCTTGCATGGAGACCCAGGCCGAGGGAGATTGACAGTTATTTTGTGTTTCTTCCATTTGCGAATAATCGCACCAACTGTTGTCACCTTCTCACCAAGCTGCTTGGCGATGGTCTTGTAGCCCATTCCAGCCTTGTGTAGTTCTACAATCTTGTCCATGACATCCTTTGAGAGCTCTTTGGTCTTGGCCATGGTGGAGAGTTTGAAATCTGATTGATTGATTGCTTCTGTCGACAGGTGTCTTTTATACAGGAAACAAACTGAGATTAGGAGCACTCCCTTTAAGAGTGTGCTCCTAATCTCAGCTCGTTACCTGTATAAAAGACACCTGGGAGCCAGAAATCTTTCTGATTGAGAGGGGGTCAAATACTTATTTCCCTCATTAAAATGAAAATCTATTTATAACATTTTTTGACATGCGTTTTTCTGGATTTCTTTGTTGTTATTCTGTCTCTCACTGTTCAAATAAACCTACCATTAAACTTATAGACTGATCATGTCTTTGTCAGTGGGCAAATGTACAAAATCAGCAGGGGATCAAATACTTAATTCCCTCACTGTATGTCTGGTAAGACGAGGGGCGGAGGTGTGTGTCTATTTGTCAATAACAGCTGGTGCACGATGTCTAATATTAAAGAAGTCTGGAGGTTTTGCTCGCCTGAGGTAGAGTACCTCATGATAAGCTGTAGACCCACTATCTACCAAGAGAGTTTTCATCTATATTATTCGTAGCTGTCTATTTACCACCACAAACCGATGCTGGCACTAAGACCTCACTCAACGAGCAAACAACAAAATAAACATCCAGAAGCGGCGCTCCTAGTGGCCGCGGACTTTAATGCAGGCAAAGTTAAATTTCTACCAGCATGTCACATGTGCAACCAAAGGGAAAAAAAAAAAAACTAAAGCAGGAAGTACCAGTGACTCGCCCAATACAGAAGTGGTCAGATGACGCGGATGCTACGCTACAGGACTGTTTCGCTAACGCAGACTGGAATATGTTCCGGGATTCATCCAATGGCATTGAGGAGTACACCACATCAGTCACTGGCTTCATCAATAAGTGCATCAATGACGTCGTCCCCACAGTGACCGTACGTACATACCCCAACCAGAAGCCATGGATTACAGGCAACATCCGCACAGAGCTAAAGGGTAGAGCTGCCGCTTTTCAAGGAGCGGGACACTAATCCGGATGCTTATAAGAAATCCCGCTATGCCCTCCGACGAACCATCAAACAGGAAAAGAGTCAATACAGGATTAGGATTGAATCCTACTACACCGGCTCTGACTCTCGTCGGATGTGGCAGGGCTTGAAAACTATTACGGACTACAAAGGGAAACCCAGCCGCGAGCTGCCCAGTGACACGAGCCTACCAGACGAGCTAAATGCCTTTTATGCTCGCTTCGAGGCAAGCAACACTGAAGCATGCATGAGAGCACCAGCTGTTCCGGATGACAGTGTGATCACGCTCTCCGTAGCTGATGTGAGCAAGACCTTTAAACAGGTCAACATTCACAAAGCCGCGGGCCAGATGGATTACCAGGACGTGTACTCAAAGCATGCGCGGACCAACTGGCAAGTGTCTTCACTGACATTTTCAACCTGTCCCTGACCGAGTCTGTAATACCTACATGTTTCAAGCAGACCACCATAGCCCCTGTGCCCAAGGAAGCGAAGGTAACCTGCCTAAATGAATACCGCCCTGTAGCACTCACGTCGGTAGCCACAAAGTGCTTTGAAAGGCTGGTCATGGCTCACATCATTAAGTTTGCCGACGACACAACAGTGGTAGGCCTGATCACCGACAACGATGAGACAGCCTATAGGGAGGAGGTCAGAGAACTAGCAGTGTGGTGCCAGGACAACAACCTCTCCCTCAATGTGAGCAAGACAAAACAGATGATCGTGGACTACAGAAAAAGGAGGGCCGAATAGGCCCCCATTCTCATCGACGGGGCTGTAGTGGATCGGGTAGAGAGTTTCAAGTTCCTTGGTGTCCACATCACCAACAAACTATCATGGTCCAAACACACCAAGACAGTCGTGAAGACAAAGCCTATTCCCCCTCAGGAGACTGAAAAGATTTGGCATGGGTCCCCAGAGTTCTACAGCTGCACCATCGAGAGCATCCTGACCGGTTGCATCACCGCCTGGTATGGCAACTGCTCGGAATCTGACCGTAAGGTAAGGTGCTACAGAGGGTAGTGCGTACGGCCCAGTACATCACTGGGGCAAAGCTTCCTGCCATCCAGGACCTATATACTAGGCGGTGTCAGAGGAAAGGCCAAAAAATTGTCAGACTGTCCTCTCGGCTACCAAACGGCAAGCGGTATCGGAGTGCCAAGTCTAGAACCAAAAGGCTCCTTAACAGCTTCTACCCACAAGCCATAAGACTGCTGAACAATTAATCAAATGGCCACCCGGACTATTTATATTGACACCCCCCCCCTCCATTTGTTTTTACACTGCTGCTACCCGCTGTCTATTATCTATCTATAGTCACTTTACCCCTACCTACATGTACATATTACCTCGACTAACCTGTACCCCCACACATTGACTCGATACCGGTACACCTGCATATAGCCTCGTTATTGTTATTTTATTGTGTCACTTTTTAAATGAATGAAATATCACTTTAGTTTATTTTGTAAATATTTTCTTAACTCATTCAGGCTGTTCTGGAGGCAAAGGGGGGTCCGACCCGGTACTAGATAGGTGTACCTAATAAACTGTCCAGTGAGTGTATGTGTATAGCTATATCAATCCATTTGGAACACATTCAGAACAATTCAAAAATGTTTTTCCATTCTAGAACTGGTCGGAACTGGTAGAACAATGAGTCTGAGTAGCCAGGCAACACACATACTTCAGTTGTCTCATTGTCTGGGTCTTACTCCCCATCTCCGACCAGTTCTAGAATGGAAAAACATTTTGAATGGTTCTGATCTTGGTCTAGAAACCGATGGGTTGTGCCAGAGCCAGAACACACGTTGGGTAAAGCGGCGTTTTGAAACTGCGTCATTGGCTTTGATACTCTCGATTGGTTAAAGACGATCCAAATCGCTGATGATGTTTTGTCAGCACAGACTACTTAAAACGATGGCAGTCTCGAGACTGAAGCGCTGGTATGTAGTGAGCGTTCAGTTTGAGTTGTCGGGGCAACTGTGTTTCACCTGGTAACCTGATCATCTAAACATAATGATGTTGGAGTACCCATTGTTAAATACCAAGACTGATTCCCAAACGGTACCCTATTCCCTATATAGCGGATTACTTTTGACCAGGGCCCATAGTGCACTAGAAAATAGGGTACCATATGAAACGCAGCAGCAGTTGTGAAATCGTAAACCATTGTCACTCTGTTTACAGTGAGACAGACAGATCATCAGATAGATCTACAGTGAGACAGATCATCAGATAAATCTACAGTGAGACAGACAGATCATCAGATGGATCTACAGTGAGACAGATAGAATATCAGATGGATCTACAGTGAGACAGATAGAATATCAGATAGATCTACAGTGAGACAGATAGAATATCAGATAGATCTTCAGTGAGACAGATCATCAGATAGATCTACAGTGAGACAGATAGAATATCAGATAGATCTACAGTGAGACAGATAGAATATCAGATAGATCTACAGTGAGACAGATATAATATCAGATAGATCTTCAGTGAGACAGATCATCAAATAGATCTACAATAGACCTGGTCTTGACAGACACAGAGAGCTGGCTTGTGGACAGACTGAATAGACCTTTTCCCCTCTCCTGTCTGTGGGGAAGTTCGTCTGTCACCATCCTCTGGTAAACCGTTGTCCACTCTGTTTACAGTGACAACAAAGCTTTCAATAACGCCTTTTCAATTAAATGATTTGTCTGTTGTGAAGTTTGTCTCACGAACGATTCAGTCCTCAGATGTTTCTGACTAGAAGTCTCTCCAGTTCCTCTTCTTTTAGTTCATTGACGGAGTCAAAAAAGCCCAAACAAAGGATGTAAACAGTCTTGGCAGGTTGTAGTGAGTGGAGGGGATACAAGTTGACCCCAAGTCGACTTTGACTGAGTGTGAGAGCGTGTGTAAGTGTGTGTGTGTGTGTGTGTGTGTGTGTGTGTGTGTGTGTTTAGGGTATTGTGTGTTTTGCGTACGAGTGTTAGAGTCACTGCCAACCCAGCTGGGAGGGGTGTAGGTTGCCAGGTTGTAAGGGGAATGGGTTGCCAGGTCCAGGGGGATAGGTGGTATAACCCTCTAATACAGACGCAGAGTGGGCCTGGAACACAGGACGGCATGAGTTCTCATCTCTACATTTGCTTTCTGTGTGTTTTGTGTGTGTTTTGCGTGTGCTTTGCGTGTGTTTTGCGTGTGTTTTGTGTGCGTGTGTTTTGCGTGTGCTTTGCGTGTTTTGCGTGTGCTTTGCGTGTGCTTTGCTGTGTGTGTAGACCTGTAGCAGGGCTGACTGCATGGCAGGGTTGTGTAGTTGGCTGGGAGAGGGGGAGAAGCCTGGCATGCCAGGGAAAGACAACAGGCCAGGGAATGCAGCGCCACCTGGAGGCTGGAGGCCACTAGACAGCCTGGGAGGGAACAAAGAGAGAGAGAGACAGAGACAGCAGACCAGCGAGAGAGAGACGAGAGCGAGAGAGACAGAGAGAGAGAGAGACACAGAGCGAGAGAGACACAGAGAGAGAGACAGAGAGAGAGAGAGGAGAGAGACGAGAGAGAGAGAGAGAGAAGAGAGAGACAGAGAGAGAGACAAGAGGAGAGAGAGACACAGAGAGAGAGAGACAGAGAGAGAGAGAGAGAGAGAGAGAGAGAGAGAGAGAGAGAGAGAGAGAGAGAGAGAGACAGAGAGAGACAGAGGCATATAGGACTGTTAGGATTTTTAAAATATTTATTTCACCTTTATTTAACCAGGTAAGAAGCCAGTTGAGAACAAGTTCTCATTTACAACTGCGACCTGGCCAAGATAAAGCAAAGCAGTGTGATAAAAACAAGTTACATATGGGGTAAAACAAAACATAAAGTCAAAAAATACAACAGAAAATATATATACAGTGTGTGCAAATGTAGTAAGTAATGGAGGTAAGGCAATAAATAGGCCATAGTGCAAAATAATTACAATTTAGTATTAACACTGGAATGATAGATGTGCAGAAGATGATGTGCAAATAGAGATACTGGGGTGCAAATGAGCAAAATAAATAACAATATGGGGATGAGGTAGTTGGGTGGGCTAATTTCAGATGGGCTGTGTACAGGTGCAGTGATCGGTAAGGTGCTCTGACAACTGACGCTTAAAGTTAGTGAGGGAGATAAGAGTCTCCAGCTTCAGAGATTTTTGCAATTCGTTCCAGTCATTGGCAGCAGAGAACTGGAAGGAATGGCGGCCAAAGGAGGTGTTGGCTTTGGGGATGACCAGTGAGATATATCCGCTGGAGCGCATACTACGGGTGGGTGTTGCTATGGTGACCAATGAGCTAAGATAAGGCGGGGATTTGCCTAGCAGTGATTTATAGATGGCCTGGAGCCAGTGGGTTTGGCGACGAACGTGTAGTGAGGGCCAGCCAACGAGAGCGTACAGGTCACATTGTTAAAAGGGCCAATCAGCAGTTGAAACAATAACAAAGTGTATTCCTTACACTGTGTTTACAAACATTGGAGTAAAACAAGCTCATATGGTAGGCTACACATACCATTCATTTATAAGTCCAAAAATGGATGTAGCAACTGCTGATTCCCCCCTTGAATTCAGTCAATTTCCAGTGAACTGAAATGTAACTTGAACAATCCTCATTGGACAACAAGACTATAAGACTTTTCAATTCCTTGAATTTTAAATTCATCTCTCGAGCTCACCGAGTTGAAATGGAACTTGACCCCAACCCTTCTCGGAGCCTTTATGCGGTTTCTCGTTTCCCAAGGTCGACTCAACTCCTACAATAACCTTCACCTGCATTCTTAAGTGTAGAAATGTACAAAGAGGGTGAGGCCTTATCCAGCTAGACTTTGGCCTGCGCTAGATAACATTATATGGCTGTAATAATTCACCTAGATTCACCGTGACGACAGCAGCCTTACACCCCCCCCCTTATTGTGAAGTGGAAACGTCTAGGAGCAACAACGGCTCAGCCGTGAAGTGGTAGGCCACACAAGCTCACAGAACGGGACCGCCGATTGCTGAAGCGCGTAAAAATCGTCTGTCCTCGGTTGCAACACTCACTACCGAGTTCCAAACTGCCTCTGGAAGCAACGTCAGCACAATAACTGTTCATCGGGAGCTTCATGAAATGGGTTTCCATGGCAGAGCAGCAGCACACACGCCTAAGATCACCATGCGCAATGCCAAGCGTCGGCTGGAGTGGTGTAAAGCTCACCACCATTGGACTCTGGAGCAGTGGAAACACGTTCTCTGGAGTGATGAATCACACATCATCGTCTGGCAGTCCGACGGACGAATCTGGGTTTGGCGGATGCCAGGAGAACGCTACCTGCCCCAAATGCATAGTGCCAACTGTAAAGCTTGGTGGAGGAGGAATAATGGTCTGGGGATGTTTTTCATGGTTCGAGCTAGGCCCCTTAGTTCCAGTGATGGAAAATCTTAACGCTACAGCATACAATTCTAGACGATTCTGTGCTTACAACTTTGTGGCAACAGTTTGGGGAAGGCCCTTTCCTGTTTCGGGCATGACAATGCCCCCGTGCACAACGCGAGGTCCATAACGAAATGAGTTGTCGAGATTGGTGTGGAAGAACTTGACTGGCCTGCACAGAGCCCTGTTCTCAACCCCATCGAACACCTTTGGGATTAATTTGTAGACTGACTGCGAGCAAGGCCTAATCGCCCAACATGGAAACAAGTCCCCAGAGCAATGTTCCAACATCTAGTGGAAAGCCTTCCCAGAAGAGTGGAGGCTGTTATAGCAGAAAAGGGGGGGGTCCAACTCCATATTAATGCCCATGATTTTGGAATGAGATGTTCGACGAGCAGGTGTCTACATACTTTTGACCATGTAGTCTATATTTTAAGTTCAACTGTTAAAATTAAATAAATTGGACCTAAACGAGACGCGAACACTGTTGCAGAGGAAGAGCTGTACTTTGACAATGTGCAAATAAACTAAACTAAAAAATAAATCTCTGCTTGGCACTCAGCATTAAGGAGATAGATTTAGGGAAATATACTAGTGTCCTGTCCAGGGGGTGTACTGTACATCAAGCTGTCTCACTACAGAAACAGGAGATAGACTAGCATCATAAACCATGACTACTTACTAAATGCTGTTATAAAACAGAGGAGCTGGACTTCGGACAGTGTTATAATGATGATGTTGTAAAAGACCTAATGGGAAGTAGTAGAGATGACTTGTACCCTGTATATCAGCCACTCTGCTTGAGTCCCAAATAGCACCATATTCCCTTTATAGTGCACTACATTAAACCATGGGTATAGTAGTGCACTATGTAGCCAATAGGGTGCCAGTTGTGACAGAACCTCCATGTATGGTATATAGTCGGAATCATTGGCATGAGGTTCCACAGAGTTATCTCTAGGCTGACCCATCCACTGATACCGTTCTCTAGGCTGACCCATCCACTGATACCGTTCTCTAGGCTGACCCATCCACTGATACAGTTCTCTAGGCTGACCCATCCACTGATACAGTTCTCTAGGCTGACCCATCCACTGATACAGTTCTCTAGGCTGACCCATCCACTGATACCGTTCTCTAGGCTGACCCATCCACTGATACAGTTCTCTAGGATAAAGTTCTCTAGACTGACACATCCACAGATACATTGGTATGTGGACACCCCCTTCAAATGAGTGGACTCGACTATGTCAGCCACACCCGTTGCTGACAGGTGTATAAAATCGAACACACCGCCATGCAATCTCCATAGACAAACACTGGCAGTAGAATGACCTTACTGACGAGCTCAGTGACTTTCAACGTGGCACCGTCATAGGATGCCACCTTTCCAACAAGTCAGTTCATCAAATTTCTGCCCAGCTAGAGCTGCCCTGGTCAACTGTAAGTGCTGTTATTGTGAAGTGTAAACGTCTAGGAGTAACAACGGCTCAGCCGTGAAGTGGTATGCCACACAAGCTCACAGAACGGGACCGCCGAGTGCTGAAGTCCGTAGCGCGTAACAATCGTCTGTCCTCGGTTGCAACACTCACTACAGAGTTCCAAACTGCCTCTGGAAGCAACGTCAGCACAATAACTGTTCGTCGGGAGCTTCATGAAATGGGTTTCCATGGCCGAACAGCGTCAGCTGGAGTGGTGTAAAGCTCGCCGCCATTGGACTCTGGAGCAGTGGAAACACGTTCTCTAGAGTGATGAATCACCATCTGGCAGTCCGACAGTCCATAACGAAATGGTTTGTAGAGATCGGTGTGGAAGAACTTGACTGGCCTGCACAGAGCCCTGACCTCAACCCCAATTTTTGGGATGAATTGGAACGCCAACTACGAGCCAGGCCTAATCGCCCAACATCAGTGCCCAACCTCACTAATGCTCTTGTGGCTGAATGGAAGCAAGTCCCCGCAGCAATGTTCCAACATCTAGTGGAAAGCCTTCCCAGAAGAGTGGAGGCTGTTATAGCAGCAAAGGGGGGACCAACTCCATATTAATGCCCATGATTGTGGAATGATGTTCGACAAGCAAGGTGTCCACATACTTTTGGTCAGGTAGTGTATAGAGTCATATGTTTCTAAAGCTAGTATAAATCATTACTGGACGGTTTACAGCTAAAAAAAGTCATTTCCCACCCAGTAGGGTTAAGGTTAATAGTATCTAGTTACATGATCACTCGGACCTGAGTTCTGAGATTAGGGTTTTATCTAAAGCATCAAGGGACATTGTTCGCATTCTCCATCTGTAACGATCTAGAAAATGTCATCACATTCTTTAAAAATCAGTCACAATGCTGAAACACGCACGTAGAAAACTGTCATACCGGCTCGGGGACGCAGGCAGGCAGGCAGGCACACACACACACACACACTGTCTCTCTCTCACCCAGGCTGGAAGTTGGAGCTGAAAGCAGAGGCGAAGCCTGGTAGAACGGGAGAGGAGGACGGACCTCCTGCCGCCGCCACGGCCGCCGCCGAATGGAGAGGGGCTACGGTTGCTACGGACGCCCCGGCACCCATGAAGGAGGACAGGACGGGGCTCCCCGCCCCCGGTCCCCCTGAACCCCCAAACCCTGGAAACCCCCCCGGACTGGGCCCTGGAGCCAGCCCCGGGAAGATAGAAGGGGCGGTGGTCAGACCCATCCCAAAGGGAGAGGCTCCGCTTGGGGTTACGCTGTGAGCCAGGCCTGGGTAGGCCATGGAGGTCTGGGGGTGGGAGGTGGGGGTCATGGAGGACAGGGGAGGGGAAGGGGGAGAGGCCGGGGTAGTGGGGGGTAGCCGGGCCTGAGGAGAGGGCCTGGAGGCTGGCCATAGCAGCAGGGCTGGGGAGGGAGCCCTGTGGGGATGCAGAGGGGTGGGACAGAGCCAGGGAGCGGGCTAGGGCTGCTGATCCACCAGGCATCACCAGAGAGCTGAGGGAGGGAGTACCCGCACGGGAAGGGCCTTTAAAGGCAGAGGGGACTGGGCTGTTACTGCCACTGCCTGTCCCCCCTCCGGTTCTAGCCAATGGGCCGCGGTGCTGCTCGCTGTAGAAGGACGCCTGGGCCTGGCCGGACAGGGCCGGGGAGGGCTTGGGGCTGGGGGCCGAGGTGGAGGACGGGGGATAGCTGCGGATCACTGACCCAGACGGGGTGGTCTGGTATGCGGGCAGGCCAGGGAAGGCAGGGCCTGTCTGGGGGCTGTACTGAGGAAGGCCCACAGGGGTACCCTGAGGGAGGGGGTCAGGGAGGGGAGTCCTTGGGGTCGGGGTGTCTGACCGAGAGGCACCGGCATGGAAGGGAGAGGAGGAGAACGCCCCTGGGTGGTGGGGACCGGGGGTACCGGAGGGGGTACCTGACGGGGTGTGAGCCTTAATGACGGAGGGGGTGGTGGGGGGCAGGTGGGGGGAACCGGATGGGAGGGGACCCCCTTTGATGACGGAGGGAGAGGGGGCGGGGGAGGGGGCTAGAGGGTTCTGGGAGGGGACCTTGCCAGGGAACACAGGGGTGATGGGGGTGGTGGGGGTGGGGTGAGAGGGGGAGGGCAGGGGAGGGACTGGGGCGGAGCCGAGGGGAGATGGGAGGGCCGTGGAGTTGACACCTGTGACGGGGTGCTGTTGTTGATTGGCAGGTCTGGCGTAGCCTGGAGACACAGAAAAACATCAAGATTAATAACACAAGCTAGCCTGGTACCAGATCTGTTTGTGGCAACAATCCACTCCTTGCGACTCTGTGTCATATGCCAAACATTGTGGAATGTTAGCACAAAACAGGTTTGGATTTCAGGCAACAAGACAACTAGCCTGGTCCCAGATCTGTTTGGTCATCTTGACAACCGCTATAGTGATTGGCGTAACTGGTCCCAGATCTGTTTGGTCATCTTGACAACCGCTATAGTGATTGGCGTAACATAAACAGATCTGGGACCAGGCTAGAAGACAACTCCTAACAGTAGGCTATCATATTCCATCTTCTTTTAACTGTATTTATTGTGCATTAAGAGAGAGAGAGAGAGTGAGTGAGCAAGCAGGAAGCAGCCAGAACGCTACCGACTGTAGCCTAGCAACCCCCCCCCCTTCAGCCAGCAAGCCAGAACAGTGTATCAGATGGCACCCTATTCCCTATATAGTGTATCAGATGACACCCTATTGCCTATATAGTGCACTACTTTTAACCAAGGCACATAGGACTCTCGTCAAATATAGTGCACTATAGAGGGAATAGGGTGCCATGAGACTCGAACCTGATGAGTATTTGCGTTATCTAGTTTGTTATCATTATTTCCACTTAGAACAGGACACAGGAAACAGGAAACAGAGAGGTGAGGTCTAAGACACTGTGTCAGCTGGTTATCCAATAACATTCTATTAGATCAGGAAACAGAGAGGTGAGGTTGAAGACACTGTGTCAGCTGGTTAACCAATAACCTTCTATTAGAACAGGAAACAGAGAGGTGAGGTTGAAGACACTGTGTCAGCTGGTTAACCAATAACCTTCTATTAGAACAGGAAACAGAGAGGTGAGGTTTAAGACACTGTGTCAGCTGGTTAACCAATAACCTTCTATTAGAACAGGAAACAGAGAGGTGAGGTCTAAGACACTGTGTCAGCTGGTTAACCAATAACCTTCTATTAGAACAGGAAACAGAGAGGTGAGGTTTAAGACACTGTGTCAGCTGGTTAACCAATAACCTTCTATTAGAACAGGAAACAGGAAACAGAGAGGTGAGGTCTAAGACACTGTGTCAGCTGGTTAACCAATAACATTCTATTAGAACAGGATACAGGAAACAGAGAGGTGAGGTCTAAGACACTGTGTCAGCTGGTTAACCAATAACCCTCTATTAGAACAGGAAACAGGAAACAGAGAGGTGAGGTCTAAGACAGGAAACAGGAAACAGAGAGGTGAGGTCTAAGACACTGTGTCAGCTGGTTAACCAATAACCTTCTATTAGAACAGGAAACAGGAAACAGAGAGGTGAGGTCTAAGACAGGAAACAGGAAACAGAGAGGTGAGGTCTAAGACACTGTGTCAGCTGGTTAACCAATAACCTTCTATTAGAACAGGAAACAGGAAACAGAGAGGTGAGGTCTAAGACACTGTGTCAGCTGGTTAACCAATAACCCTCTATTAGAACAGGAAACAGGAAACAGAGAGGTGAGGTCTAAGACACTGTGTCAGCTGGTTAACCAATAACCCTCTATTAGAACAGGAAACAGAGAGGTGAGGTCTAAGACAGGAAACAGGAAACAGAGAGGTGAGGCCTAAGACAGGAAACAGGAAACAGAGAGGTGAGGTCTAAGACACTGTGTCAGCTGGTTAACCAATAACCTTCTATTAGAACAGGAAACAGGAAACAGAGAGGTGAGGTCTAAGACAGGAAACAGGAAACAGAGAGGTGAGGCCTAAGACAGGAAACAGGAAACAGAGAGGTGAGGTCTAAGACACTGTGTCAGCTGGTTAACCAATAACCTTCTATTAGAACAGGAAACAGGAAACAGAGAGGTGAGGTCTAAGACACTGTGTCAGCTGGTTAACCAATAACCCTCTATTAGAACAGGAAACAGGAAACAGAGAGGTGAGGTCTAAGACACTGTGTCAGCTGGTTAACCAATAACCTTCTATTAGAACAGGAAACAGGAAACAGAGAAGTGAGGTTTAAGACACTGTGTCAGCTGGTTATCCAATAACATTCTATTAGAACAGGAAACAGGAAACAGAGAGGTGAGGTCTAAGACACTGTGTCAGCTGGTTAACCAATAACCCTCTATTAGAACAGGAAACAGGAAACAGAGAAGTGAGGTCTAAGACACTGTGTCAGCTGGTTATCCAATAACCTTCTATTAGAACAGTAAACAGGAAACAGGAAACAGAGAGGTGAGGTCTAAGACACTGTGTCAGCTGGTTAACCAATAACCCTCTATTAGAACAGGAAACAGGAAACAGAGAAGTGAGGTCTAAGACACTGTGTCAGCTGGTTATCCAATAACCTTCTATTAGAACAGTAAACAGGAAACAGGAAACAGAGAGGTGAGGTCTAAGACACTGTGTCAGCTGGTTAACCAATAACCTTCTATTAGAACAGGAAACAGGAAACAGAGAGGTGAGGTCTAAGACACTGTGTCAGCTGGTTAATTAATAACCCTCTATTAGAACAGGAAACAGGAAACAGAGAAGTGAGGTCTAAGACACTGTGTCAGCTGGTTAATTAATAACCTTCTATTAGAACAGGAAACAGGCAACAGAGAGGTGAGGTCTAAGACACTGTGTCAGCTGGTTAACCAATAACCTTCTATTAGAACAGGAAACAGGAAACAGAGAGGTGAGGTCTAAGACACTGTGTCAGCTGGTTAATTAATAACCCTCTATTAGAACAGGAAACAGGAAACAGAGAGGTGAGGTCTAAGACACTGTGTCAGCTGGTTAACCAATAACCCTCTATTAGAACAGGAAACAGGAAACAGAGAAGTGAGGTCTAAGACACTGTGTCAGTTGGTTATCCAATAACCTTCTATTAGAACAGGAAACAGGAAACAGGAAACAGAGAAGTGAGGTTTAAGACACTGTGTCAGCTGGTTAATTAATAACCTTCTATTAGAACAGGAAACAGGAAACAGAGAAGTGAGGTCTAAGACACTGTGTCAGCTGGTTAATTAATAACCCTCCATGTCATTTCTCCCTCCACCTAGCACAGTTGGTGGTGGTGAAGCTGGTAGCAATGGAGATGTAAGGGATACATACAGACAGACTGATCTTTACAGTTCCAATGATAGCTTCCTCTGACAAGTGCAGATAAGCCAGGAGGTTAGGCAGCAAGCTAAGAGAGATGCCAATTCTCACACACACACGCAGGCAGGCGCGCACACACACACACACACACACACACACAGACCCTCTCTCTCTCTCTCTCACACACCAACACACAGTCTCTCTATCTCTCTCTCTGTCCCACACACCCTCACCCCCCGGTCGTACCTGTGGACTTGGTGCTGGCGCTGTAGGGTGGGGGTAGAACGCTGGACGTAATGACCCCGCCCACTGATACCAGCCCTGCGTTGTTGTACCTACCTGAGACGCATGGCAACACATTAACACTGCTACACACACACACTCACACACACTGCTACACACACACTGCTACACACACACACACACACACTGCTACACACACACACACACACACACACACACACACACACACACACACACACACACACACACACACACACACACACACACACACACACACACACACACACACACACACACACACACACACACCCTACTGTGCCACGTCAAGGCTGATGTCTGTTTGAACTCAGAGCATCCTGAGAGGTACAGAACTCAGATATAATAATAATATAATAATAATAATAATAATAATAATAAGCCATTTAGCAGACGCTTTTATCCAAAGCGACTTACAGTCATGTGTGCATACATTTTTACGTATGGGTGGTCCCGGGGATCGAACCCCACTACCCTGGCGTTACAAGCGCCGCGCTCTACCAGCTGAGCTACAGAGGACCACGTGGAGTTAAGACTACCACTCTCTCCTTCCTTTCCTGATCTCTCTGTTATCTGTTACAGAAGGCAGAAGGTACTGAGGTGAGGAGGTCTACGTTAAGGGCGAGACGGACCAACAGGAACATTGGCCGTGCTCAGCGAGTGGTCGTCCTATCACCTCTCACCACATTTTCTGTTCCTTTCCCGACAATTCTAGATGTTTTATTGTGATCTACTGCACACGGTCAATGTTGTGGTTGGTCTGTCTTGTCAGTAAGATGGTTATGGTAGGTGTTGTTTATTAAGGTGGTCTGTGTTATGGTAGGTGTTGTTAATTAAGGAGGTCTGTGTTATGGTAGGTGTTGTTATTAAGGAGGTCTGTGTTATGGTAAGTGTTGTTTATTAAGGTGGTCTTTGTTATGGTAGGTGTTGTTTATTAAGGAGGTCTGTGTTATGGTAGGTGTTGTTTATTAAGGTGGTCTGTGTTATGGTAGGTGTTGAGTATTAAGGTGGTCTGTGTTATGGTAGGTGTTGTTTATTAAGGTGGTCTGTGTTATGGTAGGTGTTGTTTATTAAGGAGGTCTGTGTTATGGTAGGTGTTGTTTATTAAGGAGGTCTGTGTTATGGTAGGTGTTGAGTATTAAGGTGGTCTGTGTTATGGTAGGTGTTGTTTATTAAGGTGGTCTGTGTTATGGTAGGTGTTGTTTATTAAGGTGGTCTGTGTTATGGGGTAAGGCGTGAGTTTAAGGAGGTCTGTGTTAGGGTAGGTGTTTGAGAGTATTAAGGAGAGCTGTGTTTTAATGGTAGGTGTTGTTTATTAAGGTGTCTGTGTTATGGTAGGTGTTGTTTATTAAGGAGGTCTGTGTTATGGTAGGTGTTGTTTATTAAGGAGGTCTGTGTTATGGTAGGTGTTGTTTATTAAGGAGGTCTGTGTTATGGTAGGTGTTGTGTATTAAGGAGGTCTGTGTTATGGTAGGTGTTGTTAATTAAGGTGGTCTGTGGTTATGGTAGTGTTGTTTATGAAGGTGGTCTGTGTTATGGTAGTGTTTGTTTTATTAATGAGGTCTGTTTATGGAGGTGGTGGTTTATTAAGGTGGTCTGTTATGGTAGGTGTTGTTTATTAAGGTGGGTCTGTTAGGGTTAGGTGTTGTTTAGAAAGAAGGTCTGTGGTTTATGGTAGGTGTTGAGTAATTAAGGGTGGTCTGTGTTATGTAGGTGTTGTTAATTAAGGAGGGTCTGTGTTATGGTAGTGTTGAGTATTTAAGGTGGTCTTGTTATGGTAGGTGTTGTTTATTAAAAGGAGGTCTGTGTTATGGTAATGGTGTTATTAAATAGGAGGTATGGTAGGGTAGGTGTTTGTTATTAAGGGGGTCTGTGTTGGTATGTGTTGTTTATTAAGGAGGTATGTGTTAGGGTAGGTTGTTGTTTATTAAGGTGGTCTGTGTTTATGGTAGGTGTTGTTTAATTAAGAGGTTCTGTGTTATGGTAGGTGTGTTGTTAATTAAGGAGGTCTGTATGTAGGTGTTGAGTATTAAGTGGTCTTGTGTTTGGTAGGTGTTGTTTATTAAGGGAAGGTCTGTGTTATGTAAGGTGTTTGTGTATTAAGGAGGTCTGTGTTATGGTAGGTGTTTGAGGATGAAGGTGGTCTGGTGTTATGGTAGGTGTTGGTTTATTAAGGTGGTCTGTGTTATGGTTGGGGTTGTTTATTAAGGTGGTCTGGTGGTATGGTAGGTGTTGTTTATTAAGGGGGGTCTGTGTTATGGTAGGTGTTGAGTATTGAGGAGGTCGTGTTATGGTAGGTGTTGTTTATTAGGTGTCCTGTGGTTATGGTTGGTTGTTGAGTTATTAAGGAGGTCTGTGTTATGGTAGGTGTTGAGTATTAAGGTGGTCTGTGTTATGGTAGGTGTTTGTTATTAAGGTGGTGCTGTTTAATGGTAGGTGTTTGTTTATTAGGTGGGTCTGTGTTTATGGTAGTGTTGATATGAAAGGTGGTCTGTTTATGGTAGGGTTGAGTATGAAGGGTGTCTGTGTTATGGTAGGTTTTGTTTAGTAGTGAGGTCTTGTGTTATGGTAGGTGTTGTTTATTAAGGAGGTCTGTGTTTATGTAGGTGTTTATTAGTAAGGAGGTCTGTGTTATGGTAGGTGTTGTTTATTAAGGAGGTATGTGTTATGGTAGGTTGTTGTTTATTAAGGAGGTCTGTGTTATGGTAGGTGTTTGGTTATTAAGGTGGTCTGTTTATGTAGGTGTTGAGTATTAAAGGAGGTCTGGGTTATGGTAGGTGTTGTTTTATAAGGAGGTCTGTGTATGGTAGGTGTTGTTTAATTATTAGGGGTCTGTGTTATGGTAGGTTTTGAGTATTAAGGGTAAGGGGTCTGTGTTATGGTAGGGTGTTGTTTTATTAGGGTGGTCCTGGGTTATGGTAGTGTTGTGTATATTAAGGAGTCTGTGTTATGGTAGGTGTGGTTATTAGGAGGTCTGTGTTTATGGTAGTGTTGAGTATTTTAAGGTGGTCTGTGTTAGGTAGGGTGTTGTTTTTTAAGGGGTCTGTGTATGGTAGGTGTTGTTTATTAAGGAGGGTCGGTGTTTATGGTAGGGTGTTTTGTTTTATTCAACGAGGTCTGTGTTGTTAACTGGTAGGTGTTGAGTATTAAGGTGGTCTGTGTGAATGTCGGTGTTGTTTTATTAAGGGGGTCTGTGTTATGGTGGGGTGTGTTGAGTAGTAAGGATGGTCTGTGTTATGGGAAGAGGTGTGGATTTATTGAAGGAGGTCTGTGTTATGTAGGAAAATGTTGTTTATTAAAGGTGGTCTGGTGTTATGGTAGGTGTTGTTTTATTAAGGTGGTCTGTGTTATGGTAGGGTGTTTGAGTATTAAGAGGTCCTGTGTATGGTAGGTGTTGTTTATTAAGGTGGTCCTTGGTTGTTATGGTAGGTGGTTGTTTATTAGGAGGCTGTGTTATGGTAGGTGTTGAGTATTAAGGTGTCGGTTGGTTTATGGTAGGGTGGTTGTTAATTAAGGGGTCTGTGTTTATGGTAGGGTGTTGTTTTTATTAAGGTGGTCCTGTGTTATGGTAGGTTTTTTGAGTATTAAGGTGTCTGTGTTATGTAGGTGTTGTTTTATTTAAGGTGGTCCTGTGTTATGTAGGTTTTGTTTATTAATGAGGTCTGTGTTATGGTAGAGGAGGTGGTTTGTTTATTAAGTAGGTCTGTGTTATGGTAAGGTGTTTATTAAGGAGGTCTGGTTATGGTAGGGTGTTGAGCAGTAAAGGAGGTCCTGTGGTATAGCTAGGTGTGTTGTTTATAAGGTGGTCTGCGTTATGGTAGGTGTTGTTTTATTAGGTGGTCTGCGTTAGGGTAGGTGTTTGGTTTATTTAAGGTGTGGTAATGGTGTTATGGTAGGTGTTAAAGTATTAAGGAGGTTTGTTAATGGTAGGGTTGATATTAAGGTGGTCTGTGTGTATGGTAGGTTTTTTTATTAAGGAGGTCTGTGTTATGTAGGTGTTGAGTTAGAAGTGGTCTGTGTTATGGTAGGTGTTGTGTATTAAGGAGGTCTGTGCTAGTGTAGGGTGTTTGAGCAGTAAGGAATGTCTGTGGTATGGTGGTTTGTTTATTAAGGAGGTCTGTGGTTATGGTAGGGTGGTTTATTAAAAGAGGTCTGTGTTATGGTAGGTGTTGTTATTAAGGGTTGTCTGTGGTTTAGTAGGTGTTGGGGGGGGGGGGGGGGGGGGGTTGTTTAATTAAGGAGGTCTGCGTTATGGTAGGTGTTGAGTATTAAGGAGGTCTGTGTTATGGTAGGTGTTGAGTATTAAGGTGGTCTGTGTTATGGGAGTGGTGTGTATTAAGGTGGTCTGTGTTATGGTGGTGGTGGAGCAGTAAGGTGCTCTGTTTGATGGAGGTGGTGTTTATTAAGGAGGGCTGTGTTAGGGTAGGTGTTGATATTAAGGAGGTCTGTGTTTATGGTAGGTTGGAGTATTAAGGTGGTCTGGTGTATGGTAGGTGGTTGTTTATTTAAGGTGGTCTGTGTTATGGTAGGTGTTGAGCGTAAGGTGGTCTGTGTTATGGTAGGGTGTTGTTTATTAAGGAGGTCCTGTTGTTTATGGTAGGGTGTTGAGTAGTAAGAGGTGTGGTGTTATGGTAAGGTGTGTGTTTAGTAAGGAGTCGGTGTTATGGTAGGGGTTGAGCAGTAAGGAGGTCCCCCTGTGTTATGGTAGGTGTTGAGCAGTAAAGGAGGTCCTGGGTATGTTAAGGTGTTGAGCAGTAAGGAAGGTCCTGGTGTTATTGGGTATGTGTTGGTATTAAGGTGGTCCTTGGTTGTTTATTAGGAGGTCTTGTTAGGGTAGGTGTTGTTTAATTAGGAGGTATGTGTTTATGGTAGTTGTTGAGTATTAAGGAGTCTGTGTTATGGTAGGTGTTGAGCAGTGAATGAGAGGTCCTGTGTTATGGTAGGTGTTGTGTTTATTAAGGAGGTCCCTGTGTTATGGTAGGTGTTGAGTATTAGGTGGTTCTGTGTTATGGTAGGTGTTGTTTGTTTAAGAGGGTCTGTGTTGATGGTAGTGTTGCGTATGAAGGAGGTCTGTGTTATGGTAGGTGTGTGTTTTAGTAAGAGGTCTGGTGTTTAGGGTAGGTGTTGTTTATGACGGTGGTCGCTTTAGGTAGGTGTTGAGTATTAAGGAGGTCTGTGGTTATGGTAGGGGTTTGATAGGAAGGTGGTCTGTGTTAGTGGTAGGTGTTGTTATTAGTGGTCTGTGGTTAATGGTAGGTGTTGAGCAGTCAGGTGGTCTGTGTTATGTATGTGTTGTTTATATTAAGGAGGTCTGTTTATGGTAGGTGTATGAGTATTAAGGAAGGTCTGTGTTATGGTAGGTGTTTGATATTAAGGTGGTCGGTGTTATGGTAGTTGTTTTTATTAAGGGTGGTCTGTGTTATGGTAGGTGTTGTTTTATTAAGGTGGTTCTGTGTTATGGGTAGTGTTGTTTTATTAAGGAGGGTCGGTGTTATGGTAGGTGTTGAGCAGAATAGGTCTGTGTTATGGAGGTGGTGGTGAGCAGTAAGGGTCTGTGTTTATGGTAGGTGTTGAAGTATTAAGGTGGTCCTGTGTTATGGTAGGTGTTTGAGAGTAAGGGAGGTCGGTGTTTAAGGGTAGGTGTTGTTTATTGAGGTGTCCCTGTGTTTATGTAAGAGGTGTTGTTTTATTAAGGAGGTCGTGGTATGGTAGTGTTGAGTATAAGGTTGTCGGTGTTAGGGTAGGTGTTTTTTTTAAATTAAGGTGGTCTTGTTATGGGAGGTGTTGTTTTATTAAGGTGGTCGGTGTGAGGTAGGGTTGAGTATTAAAGGTGGGTCTGTGTTATGGTAGGTGTTTGTGTTATGAAGGTGGTCGTGGTTAATGGGGTTAGGTTTTGGTTTTATTAAGGAGGTTCCGGTGTTATGGGTAGGTGTTGTTTATTAAGGAGGTCTGTGTTATGGTAGGTGTTTTAGTAAGAGGTCGTGTTATGGTAGGTGTGTTGAGGCAGTAAGGAGGTCCTGTGGGATGCTAGGTTTTGTTGATTAGGTGTCTGCGTGATGGTAGGTGTGGTTTATTAAGGGTGGTCTGCGTTATGGATAGTGTTGTTTATTAAGGTGGTCTGTGTTTTATGGTAAGGTGTTAAGTAGTAAGGAGGTATATGTTATGGTAGGTGGTTGATATTAAGGTGGTCGGTGTTATGGTAGGTGTTGTTTATGAAGGGGTCTGTGGTAGGTAGGTGTTGAGTATTAAGGTGGTCTGTGTTATGGTAGGTGTGTGTTTTATTAAGGAGGGTCTGTGCTATGGATAGGTGTTGAGCGCATAAGGAGGTCTGTGGTTATGGGTAGGTGTTTTTGTTTATTAAGGGAGGTCCTGTGTTATGGTAGGTGTTGTTTATTAAGGAGGTCTTGTTATGGTAGTGTTTTGATTAAGGTGGTCGTGTTTAGTAGGGTGTTGTTTAGTAAGGAAGGGTCCTGCGTTATGGTAGGTGTTGAGTATTAAGGAGGTCGGTGTTTATGGTAGGTGTTGATATTAAGGTGGTCTGTGTTATGGTAGGTGTGTTTAATTAAGGTGGTCTGTGGTATGGTAGGTGGGTTTTTGAAGCAGTAAGGTGGTCTGTGTTTATGGTAGTGTTGTTTTATTAAAGGAGGTCTTGTTTATGTAGGTGTTGAGTATTAAGGGGGTCGGTGTTATGGTTTTAAGGGTGGTTGAGTATTAGGTGGTCTGTGTTTATGGTAGGTGGTGTTTATTAAGGTGTCTGTGTTATGGTAGGTGTTTGAGCAGTAAGTGGTCTGGGGTATGGTAGTGTGTGTATTAAGGAGGTCTGTTGTTATGGTAGGTGTTGAGTATTAAGGAGGTATGTGTTATGGTAGGTGTTGGGTTTATTTAAGGAGTCTGTGTTGTATGGTAAGGTGTTGAGCAGTAAAGGAGGTCTGTGTTTATGGTAGGTGTTTAGGCAGTAGAGGAGGTCTGTGGTTAGGTAGGTGTTTGATCAGTACAAGGAGGTCTGTGTTATGGTTAGGGGTTGAGTAATTAAGGGGGTCTGTGTTGTTTATTAGGAGGTCTGTTTATGGTAGGTGGTTGTTTTAGTAAGGGAGGTATGTGTTAGGGTAGGTGTTGATATTAAGGCGGGGCTGTGTTTATGGTAGTGTTTGAGGTCAAGTAAGGAGGTCTGTGTGTATGGTAGTGTTGTTTATTAAGGATGTCTGTGTTATTGGTATGGGTTGAGTATTAAGGTGGTCGGGGTTATGGGTAAAGGTGTTTGTTTATTAAGGAGGTCTGTGGTTTATGGTAGGTGTTGAGTATTAAGAGGTCTTTGGTTTTATGGTAGGTGTTGGTGTTTATTAAGGAGGTCTGTGTTAATGGTAGGTGTGTTGTTTATTAGGGGTCTGCGTTATGGGAGGTTTGAGTAGTAAGGAGGTCTGTGTTTATGGTAGGGGTTGAGTCTTTACGGTGGTCGGTGTTATGGTAGGTGTATTGTTAGTAAGTGGTCCTGTGTTATGGTAGGTTTTGAAGCAGTAAGGTGGTCTGATGTTTATGGTAGGTGGTTGTTTATTAAGGAGGTCTGGGGTGATGGTGTGTTGTTGAGTATTAAAGAGGTCTGTGTTATGAGTAGGTGTTTGAGTATTAAGGTGGTCTGTGTATATGGTAGGTGGGGGTTTATTTAAGTGGTCTGTTGTTATTGTAGGGTGTTTTTTATAAGGTGGTCGGTGTTATGGTAGGTGTTGTTTTATGTAAGAGGGCTTGTTATGGGAGGTGTTGAGCAGTAAGGAGGTCTGTGTTAATGGTAGGTGTTTTTTGAAGGGCAGTAAGGAGGTCGGTGTTCTGGTAGGTGTTGAGTATTAAGTGGTCTGTGTAGGGTAGGTGTTGGAGGCAGTAAGGAGGTCTGTGTTATGGTAGGTGTGGAGTATTAAGTGGTCTGGTGTTTATGGTAGTGTTTTGTTTATTAAGGAGGTCTGTGTTATGGTAGGTGTTAGAAGCATAAGGAGGTATGTGGTTAATGGTAGGTGTTAGTATTAGGTGGTCTGTTGTTTATTAAGAGGTCTGTGTTATGGGAAGGTGTTTTGATTAAGGAGGTCTGTGTTATGGGAGGTGTTGAGTATTAAGGGAGTATGTGTTATGTAGGTTGAGTATTAATCGAGGTCTGTGTTTAGGTAGTGTTGCGTATTAAGGAGGTATGTGGTATGGTAGGTGTTTTTTTATTAAAGGAGGTCTGTGTGATGGTAGGTGGTTGTTTATTTAAGGTGGGTCTGTGCTTATGGTAGGTGTTGGTTATTAGGGGTGGTCTGTGTTATGGAGGTGGTGTTTATTAAGGAGCTGTGTCTGGTAGGTGTTGTTTATTCAAGGAGGTCTGTGTTGATGGTAGTGTTCGCCGTACAGGCGGTCTGTGTTATGGTAGGTGTTGAGCAGTAAGGTGGTCTTACTTGGTGCGATGGTGGCGTGAGGTCTGCAGGGGGGGATGGGGTAGGGCACCGGCCGCTGAGGGTTGTAGGACGACGGAGCCTGGAAGAGAGGAAGAACAAAAAGAGTCAATTACACTCTTTTATTCACTGACCAATCTAAATAATTCATCTCACTTCCTGAAACAGAAAACTAAATCTCACAGTGGGTCAATTCAACTTTTAACTGTTGTAATAATAATAATAATAATAATATGCCATTTAGCAGACGCTTTTATCCAAAGCGACTTACAGTCATGCGTGCATACATTTTTGTGTATGGGTGGTCCCGGGGATCGAACCCACTACCTTGGCGTTACAAGCGGCGTGCTCTACCAGCTGAGCTACAGTTTTTACAAACATCTTGTAAACAGATTTAGTCTAAGGTGATCTCTCTCCAATGGTCAAATGGATCATTCAGGCCTCGTCCCAAATGATACCCTATTCCCTATGGGCCCGGTCTAAAGTAGTGCACTATATAGGGAATAGGGTGCCATTCTCTGGTCTAAAGTAGTGCACTATATAGGGAATAGGGTGCCATTCTCTGGTCTAAAGTAGTGCACTATATAGGGAATAGGGTGCCATTCTCTGGTCTAAAGTAGTGCACTATATAGGGAATAGGGTGCCATTCTCTGGTCTAAAGTAGTGCACTATATAGGGAATAGGGTTGACCATTCTCTGGTCTAAAGTAGTGCACTATATAGGGGGGTTAAGGGGGGGCCATAGGGTGCCATTCTCTGGTCTAAAGTAGTGCACTATGTAGGGAATAGGGTACCATTCTCTGGTCTAAAGTAGTGCACTATGTAGGGAATAGGGTGCCATTTGGGACTTGTTTCAGACTTGTTTTGATATAGAGAGCTCCACCTAGTGGTTGAGTGTGGAAGTACAGCCTGGTCCTTACTGGTTTGAACGGTCCAATAATGCGTGCGGCGATGCCTTTCCCCTCCGTGTTGGCAGGGGTCTCCTCTCCCTCCTTCTTAGCAGCAGTTCCCTGACAGGAGAAATAGAAAACAAAATGGTTGGTGCGTCATCTCAATGATGATACTGTATTGACCATTTATAAAATGTTAAAATTAGGCCATACAAAGTTGATTTACTGTTTAACGGATGCCCTTCACATTTCTCAGAAGAAAAAAAAAAAAATCTGAAAAGTAGCAAAAACAAAATGTCCTCAAGTATCAAGTAGAGATACACAACTTCCTCTTTGATTATGGAAACCGAACAGTTTCAGACTCGGCCACGACAAACTTTCAATGATGAACGGTGTATATAGTCAATATGTTAAATATTTCATTCATTGTCTGTGTATCAAGTTTACACACTATCATTTCAAGTTGATCAAAGTTTCATTAATTCAACTTCTAAGATGCATTCAGATTCAGTTTTCAAATTCAGTTCTCTAAAATTTAGATTCAAAACCAGAGACAACATCCTGGTACTTAGCCAGCAAGGAAAGGTAGAGGAGAACAGATCTCTGTTGTAAACACAAGCTTCTGGCAGTTTCTGAAGCCAATGAGGAATGTTCAATTTATTTTCTTCCTATGAATTTGTCTCTAGCGTGTGAACCGCTTTGGCTATAAGCTATTATGACCTCATTCCTGAAAGCTGAGACTCCCTGGAGCGTGGAGATGCCTTCTGTTCCCCTCTATGAGGATCACAGACTGCGTTGAAAGGGAGTGTCACAAAACACAATTTGACCCCCACAAGAATATAGTTGAATAGCTCTGTCATAGCCCTTCTAAGGTTAGCCTTTCCACTCCCTATTTAATCTTGCTCTTGTGACTGACTGGGTTCAAAGCAGGTCTCCTGCATGTCGCAAGACTGTGTTGGCCCACTTAGCTAAAGCCTATAGGGGAAAAGTTCAGGAAGTTCATGTAAAGGATGACACGCTGCTTGCTTAACGAGTGCCGCTTCCCCCTGATTCAGCTCATACCGAGACTTGAACTCAGGACCTCTGCCTCGCAAACACACGTGACCGCCCTCCTGAGGCCCATCGCGCCGTTAAAAAAGGCCTTCTTCAATTACGCAAGTGGCAACACTTCAGGCTGAGGGGTTTTCACAGATGCCCGTCTGTTACACTAATAGAAGTCTTTAAGATCCAGCAAGGTTACTCGTCAAAAGAGCGTGGTTTGGTGATTCATGCTTATGTGATGAGAACGTTGCCCGAGACCTGAAGACGTGTTAAGTTTGACATGTGTTAGTTTGTGTTAGATGTGCTAGTTTCAAGTCTCCGGCACACAGGAAGTCAATTAGGTTAACACGTGTCTAACTGGGTTAAGGCTAATACAAAATCCTAATACAAATTCTAAATTATAGAACTCAAATACAATTTGTGTTGGCATTGAAATCGCTCCATACACTAGGTGTCGAACTAAGGTTACTATAGTATTGTCACAAGCCGGTCCACTGACAGACAACGTGCGGCCCAGGTTCCAGGTGGAGTGGTCGGCAGTGCTCGTGGAAGATGCTCAGCCGACGCTAGTAAATAGGATTCTGCAAAATTGGGCTACGGTACTTTGAAAAACGATGTTGCGGGTGAAAATATATATTTCACTGTGACCTGTTGCTGACTGTCAGGCAGTAAGGCAGGCTGTTGCTGAGGGAGTGAGTGAGTGAGTGAGTGAGTGAGTGAGTGAGTGAGTGGTGGGGAGGATCGGAGGAGTGTGTGTGTGTGTGTGTGTGTGTGTGTGTGTGTGTGTGTTGAGAGAGCACTACAGTTATTGGCTGAATGAGCGAGAGGAGCAACTTTTGACCAGTTGTAAAATTTCCAAACCCTTTTCCATAAAACATATGAATACGCTAGAACTGATGCACATCAAGAAATAATGCAGACAAAAGCAGCGGAAAACGACTTTGGGCGCACTAGAGCTCATTACAGGAATCCGCTCGGGAGGTGGTTTAAACTGCATTCTAATGTTGACTTTGCTAAAAGAAAACGGTATCAAGCGAAGTGCTTTATGCATGCTCCGTTTTTGGGTCTCGGGGGGGCTGCCCGAGTGGAAATGTTAAATGGAAGTTGTGGAACTGCCTCGCGTGGTTCTTTTTATTGGGGAACGGTACTCAATGAAACTGACATTGGGCTAAATGTGGAGAATTATACATTTGCCTCTTTGTTGGCCACCAAGTAGCCTATTCGTGTATATGCCATTGTGGGCTACCATTTGATAGAGAATAAATAATGTTGAAAAGACGATACCACTGGAGTCAGAGCAAATCAGTTTGTGCCACTTGTGTAGAGCTACACGTGGTGTCCCCTGTAGCTCAGTTGGCTTGCAACGCCAGGGTTGTGGGTTCGATTCCCACAGGGGGACCGGTATGAGACCAAAAAAAATAAAAAAAATAAAAGTATGAAGATGCGCTCACTACTGTAAGTGGCTCTGGATAAGCGCGTCTGCTAAATGACTCATCTTTCAAATGTAAATGTACCAGGAGCTGGTATACTGATTTAATAAGTAGCCTATAACTTCAGTTTGTTGTTGTAACCTTGTGTTGTTATGCAATTATTAAAATGGCCATGTTTAGTTAATTCAATTGGAAGTTATCAAAGCTCTATCGCAATCGCAGTTCAGTTGATTAGAACGCATTAGATTGATGGTAACAGTCAGATTAGGCTACAGGTAAAAACCTTTTTATTTTATTGTTATTATAAACGCTTGCTGTTGTCGACAAGCATATTCAGTTCATGTACATATTATTAATATTTAATTCAGTGATTGAAATGACGACCCCCATCCTAAGTAGCCTATTCCAGCAGGCTATTGGGAAAGACAACCACTTCTTATCAGCGATATCGCCTCGCTATTCATGTTGAATCAATTTCGAACTAAGCAAACTGCTAAATAGTTCAGTTTGCATCTTGTCTAGGGCTACTGTAGACTATCTGATCTATCAGGAGCCATAGTTCGCTCGGATAAAGGAAAGTAGCCTATGACAACATTTTATTAGAATCATAAACCCAGATTTTAGCCTTTAGCCTGTCTATTGAGAATGACAAGTCAATCTCGCAATTTTTTTATGTTCATCCAAGTGTTTCTTGCTCAGAGGTTTCATCCCTCAAACTCTCCTGTTGGATGTATCTATAGTTACGCACATGTGCAAAGGGGATTTATTTACAATTATAAACCTGGTTCGAGCCCTGAATGCTGATTGGGCTGAAAGCCGTGTTTTATCAGACCATATACCACGGGCAAAACATTACTTTTTACTGTTCTATTTACGTCGGTAACCAGTTTATAATAGCAATAAGGCACCCCGGGGGGTTTGTGGTATATGGCCAATACAGTGGGGAAAAAAAGTATATGGTCAGCCACCAATTGTGCAAGTTCTCCCACTTAAAAAGATGAGAGAGGCCTGTAATTTTCATCATAGGTACACGTCAACTATGACAGACAAATTGAGAAAAAAAAATCCAGAAAATCACATTGTAGGATTTTTAATGAATTTATTTGCAAATTATGGTGGAAAATAAGTATTTGGTCACCTACAAACAAGCAAGATTTCTGGCTCTCACAGACCTGTAACTTCTTCTTTAAGAGGCTCCTCTGTCCTCCACTCGTTACCTGTATTAATGACACCTGTTTGAACTTGTTATCAGTATAAAAGACACCTGTCCACAACCTCAAACAGTCACACTCCAAACTCTACTATGGCCAAGACCAAAGAGCTGTCAAAGGACACCAGAAACAAAATTGTAGACCTGCACCAGGCTGGGAAGACTGAATCTGCAATAGGTAAGCAGCTTGGTTTGAAGAAATCAACTGTGGGAGCAATTATTAGGAAATGGAAGACATACAAGACCACTGATAATCTCCCTTGATCTGGGGCTCCACGCAAGATCTCACCCCGTGGGGTCAAAATGATAACAAGAACGGTGAGCAAAAATCCCAGAACCACACGGGGGGACCTAGTGAATGACCTGCAGAGAGCTGGGAACAAAGTAACAAAGCCTACCATCAGTAACACACTACGCCGCCAGGGACTCAAATCCTGCATTGCCAGACGTGTCCCCCTGCTTAAGCCAGTACATGTCCAGGCCCGTCTGAAGTTTGCTAGAGTGCATTTGGATGATCCAGAAGAGGATTGGGAGAATGTCATATGGTCAGATGACACCAAAATATAACTTTTTGGTATAAACTCATCTCGTCATGTTTGGAGGACAAAGAATGCTGAGTTGCATCCAAAGAACACCATACCTACTGTGAAGCATGGGGGTGGAAACATCATGCTTTGGGGCTGTTTTTCTGCAAAGGGACCAGGACGACTGATCCGTGTAAAGGAAAGAATGAATGGGGCCATGTATCGTGAGATTTTGAGTGAAAACCTCCTTCCATCAGCAAGGGCATTGAAGATGAAACGTGGCAGGGTCTTTCAGCATGACAATGATCCCAAACACACCGCCCGGGCAACGAAGGAGTGGCTTCGTAAGAAGCATTTCAAGGTCCTGGAGTGGCCTAGCCAGTCTCCAGATCTCAACCCCATAGAAAATCTTTGGAGGGAGTTGAAAGTCTGTGTTGCCCAGCGACAGCCCCAAAACATCACTGCTCTAGAGGAGATCTGCATGGAGGAATGGGCCAAAATACCAGCAAGTGTGTGAAAACCTTGTGAAGACTTACAGAAAACGTTTGACCTGTGTCATTGCCAACAAAGGGTATATAACAAAGTATTGAGAAACTTTTGTTATTGACCAAATACTTATTTTCCACCATAATTTGCAAATAAATTCATAAAAAATCCTACAATGTGATTTTCTGGATTTTTTTCCCTCATTTTGTCTGTCATAGTTGACGTGTACCTATGATGAAAATTACAGGCCTCTCTCATCTTTTTAAGTTGGAGAACATGCACAATTGGTGGCTGACTAAATACTTTTTTTCCCCACTGTATACCACGGCTAACGATTCCGCGATATGTCATGCTTAAGAACAGCCCTTAGCTGTGGTATATTGGCCATATACCACACCCCCTTGTGCCTTATTGCTTAAATCATAGCAGTCAAACAAGTTAAATCGACGTCCATTGATGGAAAATGATCTGGCGAGATTACATCATGTCATAGCTTGCAATAATTATTATTTTGAGGAAACCTGAATTTTGCTTCTAACGTTATTGCAAGTTAGGTATTCCTTCTTAATTGGCTCGATAACGTTATGGACAAAGGGTTTATCGTATAAATATGACAACTCCTCTCTTGCTGTGCAAAAAAACAAATTGGGCTAGTTTTCAGGCCTTTTGGGCAGGTTTTGACTGGTCATTGGGCTAGAATTGTTTGCTTGACCTGGCAACCCTAGGACCAGCTAACTTGCCCACTCTTGCTAGCTGGCTGGTTGGCTAACACTCAGTTTACCGTCACGTTTAACAATGACAAATAATTGTTTTCCAATCTATTTTGGGATGAATCATTTATGTTGCACGTAAATACATTTTTTATGCATGCTTATGGGTGTTAAAGCGATTCACTTTTCGCATGTGATAATGTTATTTTATTTCGTGGCTATGGTCACCGGCAGCTATGGCCCTCGTGTGTGAGGGACAAGTGGGGAAACGCGATATTCCGGTGGGTGTCTGAAAAGCGCTTTAAATCAAGTTTGTCTGGCCTTACTGTCAATGGTTGTCAGTTTCATTTTAGTCAATGTTATTGAGTACACACACACACACACACACACACACACACAAACACAAACACACACACACACACACACGCCTATGAAGATCAATTGAAATAAATTCATTAGGCCCTAATCTATGAATTTCACTTGGCCGGGATTACAGATATGCATCTGTTGGTCACAGATACCTTTAAAAAAAAAGTAGGGGCATGGATCAGAAAACCAGTCAGTATCTGGTGTGACCACCTCATGCAGCGCGACACATCTCCTTCACATAGAGTTGATCAGGCTGTTGATTGTGGCCTGTGGAATGTTGTCCCACTCCTCTTCAATGGCTGTGTGAAGTTGCTGGATATTGGCGGGAACTGGAACACGCTGTCGTACACGTCGATCCAGAGCATCCCAAACATGATCACTGGGTGACATGTCTAGTGAGTATGCAGGCCATGGAAGAACTTGAACATTTTCAGCTTCCAGGAATTGTGTACAGATCCTTGTGACATGGGGCCGTGCATTATCATGCTGAAACATGAGGTGATGGCGGCGGATGAATGGCACGACAATGGGCCTCAGGATCTCGTCATAGTATTTCTGTGCATTTAAATTGCCATCAATTAAATGCAATTCTGTTCGTTCACAACGTTGACATCAGAAAATTGCTCGCCCACGTCTGCCCGGTACAGTTGAAACCGGGATTAATCTGTGAAGAGCATACTTCTCCAGCGTGCCAGTGGCCATCGAAGGTGAGCATTTGCCCAATGAAGTCGGTTACGACGCGGAACTGCAGTCAGGTCAAGACCCTGGTGAGGATGACGAGCACGCAGATGAGCTTCCCTGAGATGGTTTCTGACAGTTTGTGCAGAAATTCTTTGGTTGTGCAAACCCACAGTTTCATCAGCTGTCCGTGACGAGATCCTGAGGCCCATTGTCGTGCCATTCATCCGCCGCCATCACCTCATGTTTCAGCATGATAATGCACGGCCCCATGCATTATCTGGTCTCAGACGATCCCACAGGTGAAGAAGCCGGATGTGGTCCTGGGCTGGCGTGGTTACAAATGTCTGCGGTTGTGAGGCCGGTTGGATGTACTGCCAAATTCTCTAAAATGATTTTGGAGACGGCTTATGGTAGAGAAATGAACATTCAATTATCTGGAAACAGCACTGGTGGACATTCCTGCAGTCAGCATGCCAATTGCACGCTCCCTCAAAACTTGAGACATCTGTGGCATTGTGTTGTGTGACAAAACTGCACGTTTTAGAGTGGCCTTTTATTGTCCCCAGCACAAGGTGCACCTGTGTAATGATCATGCGGTTTAATCAGCTTCTTGATATGCCACACCTGTCAGGTGGATGGATTATCTTGGCAAAGGACAAATGCTAAATAACAGGGATGTAAACAAATTTGTGCACAGAATTTGAGAGAAATAAGCTTTTTGTGCCTATGGAAAAATTCTGGGATCTTTTATTTCAGCTCATGAAACATGGGATCAACACTTTACATGTTGCACACACACACACACACACACACACACACACAGGTTAGGTTATATTACTTACAGGGAAGGTGCCAGTGGTCTGGCTGGGTTTGCCTTTAGGGTAAGGGTTCCCTGGGATCATCCCACAGGAAGAGATCATGGCTACTGGCGCCTTGCAGCCGACCTTACACACCTAGAATACATTATGACATAACACACCTAGAATACATTATGACATAACACACCTAGAATACATTATGACCTTACACACCTAGAATACATTATGACATAACACACCTAGAATACATTATGACATAACACACCTAGAATACATTATGACATAACACACCTAGAATACATTATGACCTTACACACCTAGAATACATTATGACATAACACACCTAGAATACATTATGACATAACACACCTAGAATACATTATGACATAACACATCTAGAATACATTATGACATAACACACCTAGAATACATTATGACATAACACACCTAGAATACATTATGACATAACACACCTAGAATACATTATGACATAACACACCTAGAATACATTACGACATAACATACCTAGAATAGTACAGGACAAGGACATTTACATTTTAGTCATTTAGCAGACGCTCTTATCCAGAGCGACTTACAGTTAAGTGAGTGCATACATTTTTCATACCGGCCCCCCGTGGGAAACGAACCCACAACCCTGGCATTGCAAGCGCCATGCTCTACCCACTGAGCTACAGGGGGCCCCCATGCCTCCTCCACCCATGCTCTACCCACTGAGCTACAGGGGGCCCCCATGCCTCCTCCACCCATGCTCTACCCACTGAGCTACAGGGGGCCCCCATGCCTCCTCCACCCATGCTCTACCCACTGAGCTACAGGGGGCCCCCATGCCTCCTCCACCCATGCTCTACCCACTGAGCTACAGGGGGCCCCCATGCCTCCTCCACCCATGCTCTACCCACTGAGCTACAGGGGGCCCCCATGCCTCCTCCACCCATGCTCTACCCACTGAGCTACAGGGGGCCCCCATGCCTCCTCCACCCATGCTCTACCCACTGAGCTGCAGGGGGCCCCCATGCCTCCTCCACCCATGCTCTACCCACTGAGCTACAGGGGGCCCCCATGCCTCCTCCACCCATGCTCTACCCACTGAGCTACAGGGGGCCCCCATGCCTCCTCCACCCATGCTCTACCCACTGAGCTGCAGGGGGCCCCCATGCCTCCTCCACCCATGCTCTACCCACTGAGCTGCAGGGGGCCCCGTGTAGTGTGAGGGAGTTACCTGCTCTAGGATCCTGCGGGCTCGTTTCTTCTCAGATAGGTGAATACGGAACAGATCCTCTACAGGACGGTAGTTCTGGGCATCAGAGATGTTCCTGGCAGAAGAACACAACCCACCGGGGTTGTTAATTAACCAATCAATCAATCAGCCAATCAATTAACTAACTAACCAAGTAGCTGTTATGATCCATCAATTGATTAGATTTAAATCCATTAACACATTCAAGCGCACGCAATTCAAGGATGTCCCAGCCAGCCTATATCAAGTAGGGTTTAGGCCTATTCACTGGTAACGAAATCATGGAAGCAATCAGAACTAGTCCATTAAGAAACGCTTGTTTTCATTTTGTTTTCTGTTGGTTCTTCAATCCTTGTTGGGACCTAAAATCCCCACGAGGATAGTAAAACAAGGAAGATTCTCCCTGGTGGGGACATTTCCCACGTCCCCATGAGGACAAAGGCTATTTTTAAGCTTAGGGGTAAGGGTTACAATTAGGCTTAGGGTTAGATTTAGGGTTAGGGTTAGATTTAGGGTTAGGGAAATAGGATTTTGAATGGAAATAAATGTTTTGGTCCCCACGAGGATAGAATAACATAATGTGTGTGTGGGTCAGGGTTTCCGTTAGCTGGTAATAGCCAGCTTTTGGCAGATTGTAATATTTTTTTTGTCTATAAATAAAAGCAGGCAAATTGTCCTAAAATAAAATATATATAACATTGCGAAATACAGACTTCTAGCCTATTAATGGATGTAAATACCAGTGGATGTAAATATATTTGCTTATCGGTCTATAGGTTAATTTGCATAATTTAGTGGAATTAAGTTGGTGCGTGCATCACAGTATATTCGTTATGTATCTTAATTTATCACCGTACAGCATACAGATACAGAGACTTGGAGCGGAAAACCTGTCAGACAGCATGAAACCTGCTGCTGCTGCAGCATCTTGTGGTGCTTTCAAG